>SKCR01004067.1:0-26698 GCA_019454045.1 Zanthoxylum bungeanum | reverse complement strand
GAGGGTGTAGCCGATAGAGATTTATTTATGCCGGATGTATATCTGAGACTAGATAAATTCAAGCAAAAGCGGAATCCTAAACATGCCCTAGCTGTCAGGGTTATGCAAGTAGCTTGAGTTTATCATTGGCGACTTTAACCTTGGTACGCCTCCTTGTGAACGTGCCCTAGCTGTCACAACGAGAAACGACCAGGACCGGAACCCAGGAGTCACTATTGAGTGATTGAACTTTTATTCACTGCATACATATTTTGATATGTTATCTGACTTGACTATTGGTTATAGTTATTCTAGAATAGGTTCTAGATACTATTAGACTAGGATATTTTTAGATTGGTCTAAACCATCGGGAACTGTTTTTCCATTTTTCTTGAAAAATCCAGATGGTTAATGACTTAGTTTCTAAATCATGACAGATAATCTAGATATATATCCCTTTTAGGATATTATTATGTAGAGAGAATAGTTTCTTGTGCAGTAAGAATTGACACGAATAAGTTCATGTCTCGAGATTCTTGACTGGCATTAAGAAAGCCCCATTAGGTATTTGTTTATCTAGTAATGACGTTTCTTAGCTTCAATCACCTTTAGAGGAAATGTGTCTGACACAATTTGCTAATCAGTTATTTGCAATTGTTGTGAATAGTTGAATGCAAATAGTAAAGCTAAAGAAAGGAGATGCGTATAGTTGTGTATAGAAAATATCTATTTTCACAATACTAAAACTATAAGTATTGGATACCAGATCTCCCGTCTAGTTATTTAAAATATTAGTTAATGATTGTTTTGATATTTGATATCGGAACTTGCGACTATTGGATAGTTACTTGTTCTTTATAAACAAGTGTTATGTATTTTAAATATAACTAGTTGTGTCATTGATGTAGAGATAAACATTAAGAAAAATTATTCGGTAAAGTAAATAATTTAGAACGATGCTTTATGAGATTTTATCACTTAAGCATTGGATGCTGATTCCGTATGGTAAAGGATGGTTTGATACGAGATCACACCATATATCCTTATCCATTTAATGAATATTGTATTCGGGAAGGTGATTAAAATCTCGTTTAACCAATGATTTGTCATTGGACCACCAGATTTATTAAACTGATACATTAGATGTATGTAGTTTAATGAATTGTAATTGCTTAAGGTAGTTTTCTTTTCTTCGTAACTTAGTTTATGAATTGTCATAACTTAGTTACGTGTTTCTGAAGAAACACATATTGAACGTCTTGAAAGTATCAAGAACTTTCAATATGTTCTGATGAAACGTTGATTGAACATTTTTTACTTGTTCAAATATATTCAATCTGAAGTTTTTTGAGAACTATATCCTTAAAATTCATTACATGTCTTTGAACTGTTCAAAGATCTTTGATATGATCAAACATATGAATTTAAAACAATTAGTTCTAAGATTATTCAGTGAATATGATTCTTATTCAATATTATTCTTCCACGATTCCATCTTGATGGAATTGAGTAGTGGGAGCAGTTGAATCTTATATGATTTGATTCGTTTGATATTGAATGTTACCGAATTAGTTTCAATACTCTTGGGGATATGCTCCAGTAACACTAGTTCATCTTTTTAATTTAGGTTCCATTAATTTCTACAGTTACATATATGATATGTATAGGTAGAAAATCCGAATCTTGAAAAGTTTGAGATTTGAATCTTTCTTTTATATAATAGTTATATAATGGAAATTACTTACACCTCGGAGGTATAAGTAAAAGTTTATCGTTTATTCTACTTAATAGAATATTGTATTATATTTGATATAATATATTTCCTACAATCCTAAGTAATAAAATCGTTTTATTACTTGGTCTGTAATATCAGATGTTAACAATTATAGAAAAGACTTGACTTATTGAAGTCAAATGTGAGAATGATAAATTATAAATGGAACTACGTAATTAATAAGATGAAACAACCCTTATACATCTTCTATATAAGTATAATAGGATATCAGAATCATTTACGAGTATTTAATACTTAATTGTTCTGTTTTTTTTTTACCGAAGAAAATTATCCTATAATTTATAATAGAAGCGATATTTGATATCGATTCTGGAAGTTCACTATTGAACCATAGATCTAAGATTGTTCGTAGCTTACTACGATCAAGTTTTGAACTTGATTAAGCTTTAATTATGAATTAGTTCATGATATGTGCTAATTGTTTGCGCAGCAAAAGTAGTGTGAGCTTATTGAAGGTTTGACCTTTATAGTATGACAGTGAGAAAAGTTATACTCAGCAATCTATTGTAGATTCTGAGAAAACTTGTCTCTAGTCACGCTAATTGAACAATTAAAGATATATTGGTTAATGTTGATATTAAACTGTACATTTTAGCTAAAGAATGCAAAGTGGCATTTTTTGAATGGCTTGTTCGGATAAGAGATCAGTTGTGATTTCTTTGTTTGAAGAGCTCATTCTAGAATGGCCCTAGAGTTTGTGTTCTGCTCAGATCGTAGTTTAGTGTGCTAGCTTATATAGCCTATTGTAGACTCGGATAAGTCTTCCGGAAATCTGTGTTCTCTGTTTTTGATATCGTCAGATTGTTTGATCTTGTCAAATTATAGAGAATACATATGTGATTGAAGGGTTAGTGGGAGGGTACAAATTACTTTCTAGTGTTATATATCCTAACGACATTATCATTATTATTGTAATAATGAGATGTTTGTGAGGTAAAAGGTTAACCTAAGTCTTCTTTACTCCGTGAAAATAGTGGGAGTAGTCTCTGTTATATACGATATTGATGAGTGGTAAATGTATCATTATTTCCCACTCATTTGACCTAATATTTTATATAGTTTCTTGAGTTTTGTGAATATTTTGATGTTTTTTGTGTTATTTTGTAGATAAATAAAGTTTTGGGACATTCTGGAGGTGATTTGGGGCTAAAATAGTGAAAAAGGACAAAAAGGACAAAATCGTCATTTGGCACGACGCGACGCGCAGCCCGCGTCGCGACGCCTAACATTCGCCAGACTGTGCTAACTTGCACTGCTTCATGCTAAAATACACCGTGCCACGTGTCAAAAACTGAGAAGTCTGCTAACATGCACCGAATACTAACGTGCGCCTGCAATGTGTCAACATCAGAGGAGATCTACTAACGTGCACCGAGCCAGGTGTCATCATTCTATGGTGCCAAAAATCGCCATCGCCATCGCCATGTGTCACCTTGTGTCTGCCACATCAGTGTCAACATCAGCAACATGCCAAGTTAATGCGCCACGTATCAGCCATGTCATCATCAGCCAATCATTGCGTGCCACGTGTCACAATCCTATGGTGCTGACAATCAACATCGCCACATGTCGCCACGTCATTGCCACATCATTGCCACGTCATCACAATCATTCAGCTCTCAGCCGCCTCTGCCACGTGTCACCTTATCACCTTATCCACTGCCACGTGTCGAGCTCTCCGTGTTCCACGTTGCCAATCACGTGCGTCACGACGCGAGCTGCACGTCGCGACGCGTCACCCCCACCGAGGCCTATAAATTCAGCTCATTTTTCTGATTTCAGATGTACCTTCCTCTCTGAATTCTCAGATGTAAATAGAGAGTTTTATATCTAGTTTATTGTAATTTCAGTTTTGTAATTAATTACTTTCTGTAATATTAATTTACTTTCTTTACTTTTTTCAGTTTTATTATTCAACATGAGAAGGTAACTTCGCCCTGCTAGGGTGAAAGGTAAATCTTTTATTATTGCTATTTAGATTAATCTCCCTTAATTATAATATATTCACTATTTAAAATTTGACTTAACAAGGATACCGCTATATTGGTCAGTTGGTAACTATTATAAACTGGTTTTTAACCTGACTAAGCATGGATACCGCCTGGTTGGTCGGTTGGTAATTACCGCCTATATGGCTGGTTTATGGATAAATTGTGATACCGCCTTTCTGGTCGGTTGGACTTAATCTGACTTAATCAGGATACCATATATATGGCTAGTTGGTAATATCACACAAGTAAATATATTATATTAAGGGAGATATCTAAAATAGTAGTGATAAAAGTGGATCCTTTTACTCTAGCATTTTCTTTTATTTATTTACTTTCCAGCATTTTATTTTCAGTATTTTAATTTTTGTCTTTTATTTTTAAGTTTTTACTAGCCTTATATATGTGTCGTAGCTAAGCCCGTTATCTGGGGTTGTGATGAAATCCAATATCACCGGTTTATAAGGGGTTATTTTATAGTTTGGGTAATTTAAAGGTTTACTTATTAAGTCTTAAGCTTAATACTTCTTGTTAACTGGCCATTAATAAGATTGATCTAGTAAATCTAAAATAAATTGACAAATGAATTTTAGGTTTTAGCCTTAGACTTAATAACCCACGATCTTCCTTGAGGATATATACCCCTTTAATAGATTTCCTTACAGGATAGACAAATACCTGTCGGGCGATGGTAGCCATAATTGGAACTTAAACTTAATGAATCCAGGTAATTTGGTTGACATAGACTTATGGTTCAATTGGGTTATACTAGGTATTTGCATCTGACCATCAACAGA
This sequence comes from Zanthoxylum bungeanum, assembly GCA_019454045.1. Classification (NCBI taxonomy): domain Eukaryota; kingdom Viridiplantae; phylum Streptophyta; class Magnoliopsida; order Sapindales; family Rutaceae; genus Zanthoxylum; species Zanthoxylum bungeanum. Next base: position 22,139 of record SKCR01004067.1, on the reverse strand, counting down.
GGCTTTTGCATAATTTTGTGTTCCATATTAGTAAATCAATATATTACACAAACATGAAATAACCACTTCATCTTTAATTAGATATTGGAAGAAATCACAACCCCGAATAGTTTCTTAATATTGAATTTCACTTAATTTACTTTCGCGTAATTTTATTTACTTGTTTTTTAAAAGTCACCACCCAATCAAACAATCAATCTGTTATATAATAGTAATCATTTGGCCTCATAAAAATTAATAGCTTAGGTTTTAAGTCCTTGTGGGATTGATACTTTTTATACTACTTGAACAATATGTGCGTTTGTGTTATACGCTTGTGATTCGAACCGGTCAGATATAAAGTTGTATATATAAGATATAAGACTAAGAGACTTGTGAGATACTCCTATTAGTCGTGCATTAGATATGATCTAATAAAAGACACAACAAGGCTATCTGTATGACAGTTAGTATAACTGTTTGACAGTTAATGTGTGTCTTATATAAAGTATTCATCTTTCGTAAATGATGATTCCTTTTTCGAAAGAGATATTGATTAGAATGTCTAATCAATCTTATGTATCATTTGATGATGACATAATAAATACTTTATTATGTACGATTGTAGATATCAATTTAATCGTAATTGTTACGAGTTATTTTGATATCCTATAGACCATAGGATGGATCTTGAAACATGTTCTTTGTGATCTTTGAGATATTAAGAACGAGTTTCTTAATTCATGGAGCATTTAGTCTGTAATCATTTGGGTCAGATTAGTTTTTGATCTAATTATGACGCTAGACTGTCTACGTCATAAAGAGTCGGAAAGTTGCAGTGGGAGTGTCATGCATGATTCTACTATATGAGTGGAATTAGATGCAACTTATGAAGTATCGACTTATGAAGTTGCATAGTGACCTTATAAATTAGAAGTTTTGGATTGGTGTTATGCTTGCGGTTGTCTACATAGTATTTTGGATTTAATCCCTAAATACTTTGACAGCTCTAACACAATACTGATGTAGCATCAGAGTCATATTAATGTATAATATAGATTCTACAAAATATGAATGATGCTGGCCATGGGAAACGATTGGGTTTGTTTGACAAACTCAATATATTATAGCGGACCTACTTCTTGTTGCCTACCTCTTAAGTGCTAGGTGAGCTTTTGAGTGCCATGAGTATACGATACACATTGAGATGTGTATATGATACCGTGGATTGGCACAAGAGCAAGTGGGATAAATTGTTGGGGTTGGTACTTAGAGCGCCAATTCGCATCGTATTTATGTCCGATTCATGAATACGATCAATTCTCTTTTTCCATAATATTACTTATTTATGGTTGTACCTCTTGTTTTCATATACGTATTCGATCTGATTACGATTAGATTGAAACTAAATATGGTTTAGTAATATGTATATATTAAACAAAGGCCCGGTAATATATAATGCAGTACACAGTTACAAAGTTAGTTTGTAATTGACATTGGGAAGTGTCACTGCTAAATGTATATTATCAAATAAAGTTCCTGGTCAAGATTTACTAACATGGGTTGGTTAGTCAAATCCGTTGAGACCAGTACATGTCGTATATCGAGACTTGGTCTGATGGTTTATCCCAATGAACCATGAGTCTTGGGAGACTCGTATAGACGTGTAGGTATTTATAGTGGATAAACACTAAATGACTCACCGAAGATTCTTAATGGATGGTACACCAACGTCAATAAGAATCTTCTTGGGTTGAGTAGCATAGTGGTCCTTCGACTTGAGATACCACTGTGGATGTATGAGACATCCTCCACACTTAGATGGCAGTCACGTCACCGATCTATTTAGATCAGACCTCCGCCTGTTCGTTGGGTGTGGACCGATCCTCAGGATATCGTGTGTGTCAAGATAGGATCCGTCAGTTCTGTGTACAGAGCATAGGTAGTCCATATGTGATTAGCAATCAGTTAAATATATGGCCATAATATACTTCGGAAGTGAGTTCCGAATGTTATTTAGAGATTGCTAATAGATACGTCGACGGGATAATACCTATAGAGATTTGGCGTTTACATCTATATCTCTGGTATAATCCGGATACATGTGACAGAGAGATTATACGTATGCAATGACCTCGACCTGTATGATTCAACGAGTTTATCCGTGGTCATCATAATTTATGGGTGGGTAAATTATAGACGCGAAATTGGATTTCGTGACGGATATGCCTGAATCTAGAGAGTCTCACTAATGAAATAAACTCGTAGAGCACTATGGCGACTATTATATATAAATCGTTTAACTGTTAAACGAAAAATACATGCAAATGGGCCGAACCGTCATTTCCAAATTAATGTGTATTTTTACTTAATATATGATATTATTAAATACACATTAATAAATTGTCAAATAAATGTATTTGACATATATCATTAATATATGTATTTGTGATATTTAAAGTAAATATAATACATATATTTAGATATTTATATTTTAATTAATTAATTAATTAATTAATAATGTTTAATAAATTAAAGTAATTAAAATATGAAATATCTATGATGATATTTATTTAGGAAATGATTATTAGTGTAAATGTTTGACTTTACATTAAAGGAAAAAGTAGTCAAATTGAGTTTGACTTCCTTAGATATTTGTTTAAAGTGTTTAAATTTGAAATATCAATTTCCATTTCATTTAGGGTGAATTTCGGCCAACCCACTTAATATATAAGTGTTATATTTTTTCATTTGCAATAACTTAGTTCAAGCCTCCAAAATAAAACATAAGAAGGTTGAGAGAAAAAGTGAAGAACAAAGAAGAAAATCTAAGGAAAAGCTTGGATTTAGTAAGTATTTCCACCTTTCTATTAGAGGGAGATTTGTTCCTTTTGTTCTAGGCTATAACATAGCTTGTTTTTAAGTTTTTCTACACTTTCTTGTTTATGTTTTTGAGCGTTGGAAGTTTTGATAATGGGTGAATGCATGTAAAAGCTTCTTAGGTGTTAGTAAGCATTCTTTTGATCATTTGATGAACTAGTTGCCATTCTAGAGTTTTTGGGCCCCTCATTGATGACCTAGAATTGTTCTAGAGTTATTTCAAAGTGGTGAGACTTGTTTGGTGTGTTAGAGACTTGATTTAAACATTGGATTTGTTTAATCTGGTTTAATTTGTTCAATTTGATGAATTTGAAAAATTAGGGTTTATACCTTTTCCAAATTTGGGGCTTTTCATATATGTGTTGTGTAATGATGTATATATGATGATATCAAGTTTGGTAATGATTGGATTTCATCTTGACTTATTTTGAACAAGATTGGACTAAAATGCACAAGTTGGAAACCTTAAGGGCTTTCTCGGTAATTTTGGTTCTTTGTGGGATTTGTGTTGCAATTTGTATTCTCATGTATTGTACATGTTGGAAATCATTTTAGAACTGATTTGGAATCACCTAAAATTATATTTGAGAATTTGAGGACTAAAATGAACAAAATGCAAACTTTGGGGACCCCACGGCAATTTGTAAGAAATTGTGGTTTTGTGTTGCAATTTGTATTTTGACATGTTGGACATGTTAGTAATCATTTTAGAAATGATTTATAATCATCCAAAATTGTATTTGACAATTTTAGGACTAAAATGATCAATTTGTAAAGTTGTGGGGCAATTCGGTAATTACCAAGAAATTTGATTTCTTGTGTAATTTTTCAGAATTTGATAATTGGGTTATTAAATAAATAAGTTTATTTATTGATCCAAGAAAAATTTTTAAATCGAAAAATTTTGAATTTCCGCGTTTCCGCTGCGTTACCGGATTCTCGCCATATAACCCCAACAATATTCTTCTATATTTGACTTTCCAATGAGATTTTCATCTACCAAAATTTTTGGGATGATTCCTAAAACTTGATTTCTTTCTTCTTGCACGACCTTTGAAACACTTCCCATCAATCCAAGATTGCTTCCGTCATAAACCATTTTTTGGGTGGTCGGCGTGTCATGACATTATCTTTGAAATGTATTATGTGTGTGCATTTTAAAATATTAATGTCTTTTATATATTTTAAAGTCCATCCAATTCCCTGTTTATGTTCTCTCAACACATTTAACAACTTACCTTTTTGATCACTTGTAAGGAAGAAGAAATTACTGCATGGTAATTTTTATTTATTTCCAAGGAATTTATTTCAGTCCTTTAGACAATGTCTTTAATTCCAATTTGGGTGATTCTTCATGTTTATCTTCTTCAAGTGTTCTTAGTTCCTCAAAATTTTATTTCTCTCTGTCGTCTTCTAGTACCTGTGTATAATCAAGTAAAGAAAAATCATTAGAAATATCTGAATCTAATTGCGTACTTGATTAAGAGAAAATTATTTGTACATATTTCTATAAGGTCAAATTCACTCTCTTGAATATGTTCTTCCAAAATTGGTTCAATTAGTTTCATTTTCTCATTTTCACAGTCCTCATCGTATGATTGTTTGCACATGTTAAAAACCAACAAGTGGAATTGTTTAAAGTGATGGAAAATTTTAAATTTGGCTACAACAATAAAATAGAATGATGGAACTAGAGGATCCATTATCGATATTTTAAATATAGAGAAATCTTACTCTTTATAATATATAAATTGTTATTATTACCCAGTTAATTTACTTCATGAATTAAATTTTCCAAAACATATAAAACCAACTATACAGGTGATGATAATATTTTTCTAGCAATTACATAATTGTTATGTAATTACAATTGTAGAGGTGTTGAGCACCTCTATAAAAAGAGTTGTTCCGCACCTATTTCCTTCAGTCTGAATTACATACTTCAATTTTCTTGTTGAGCATCCGAATCAATATTTTTCTGACACAATAAATAAAATCACAATAAAAAATATATTTATTCACACTTTTTTTTTTATAAACTCAAGTTCTACTGTTTTAAGCGAACAATCACTGCTTTCTAAGGGAAGATGTCCAGTTAATAAGTAAAATCTTGATTATTATTATTATCATTGTAAAAACTTGACACACTCACAAAGTGGTTCTTTGCTCCCAAGTATAAGAGTGTCGAAGTAATAAAATAACTCAGTAAATTTGAGATCGATCCACATGGAATAGATTTAGTAAATTAAAATAATAATTCCAGTGAAAATAAAAAGGTCGAATTGTTTGAAGTGATGGACAATTTTAAATTGGACTGCAATAATAAAATAAAATGTTAGGGTTTGGAGATCCATTCTTGATATTTAAAATATTAAAAATCTTATTTTTTTAATAATATATAAATTATCATTATTACCCAGTTAATTTATTTCACAAATTAATTATGCCAAAACATATCAAACCAACCATATATGTGGTGATAAAATTTGTCTATAACAAGTTCAATTAGGTACTTAATTATGCCAAATATATAAAATCAGCCAGAAAGGCCGTAACAAAGTTTGTCAATAATGTAACGACCGACGGTCTCTACTACTGTTGACCATAGTACTGTTACATCGCGGAGCGAGTGTTACATGATATAACTTACGTCCGAGTATATATATTTATGCATTCATGGAACGACTTTGGGAATAAACGGTAAATGCTTCGAAACTTCGATACAAAATTCTACGATGTTCCATTTCGAACAGCCCATAGTGTTTTGGCCGTAACTTTCTCATACAATCTTCGATTTTTATGAATTTCATATCGTCGGAAATCTGAGATCGAGATGTACAACTTTCTTGTTGAATATTTTTCCTATTTCAATTCAAAAGTAAGCCAAAAACGTAGGTTAAAATTCTAGATGAACAGTGCCCGGGGACCTCTCTAGAAAAGTTTCAAAACTTCTCAATTTTTCCAAACACTTCCCTTATTAATTAATTTACAAATAGATACCTAGTATAAAAAGGAATTACTATTTAATATTTCTTCAAATGAGAAAAGAGAAAGAAGAAGATGGAAAAACGTAAAAGAATGGGGGAAAAGAGAAAGAAGAAGAAGAAACAAAGGAATGAAGCAATATCAATCTCCAATAATTAAGAAGAAGATTGGCAACAACTTGAGGCTTGAGGAATAAGGAAAAACCAAGAGAAATGAGGTAAGAAAGCTCTAACCCAAGTTTTGGATATGGGTGTTTTGATCTTGTATTTGGTTAATTATTTGAATGATTTATAATAATTGATGATTATATGAGTTTGGTGATAAGAAAATGAAGATTGTAGAAAGTCCCCAAATTTTTAATTTTTGTTAAAGATTAATGGAGTATATAGAATGAATGTAAGTAAGGGTTGAGAGTGTTATTGATGGTTTTTTGAATGATTATTGAAGCTAATTGCTTGTGTGGTATGTTTGGGTGTGATTTTGGGCTAATTGAGTATGAAGAGATGCGGAAAAGTCCTGATTTTTGGCCTTGCGTTGCGACGCATACCTCTCCACGTTGCGACGTGATCTGAGAATTTTCCCAGAAACGCCTCTAGATTGATACGCGTCGCGACGCGAAGGGTTCTTGCGTCGCGACGCGTAAGGTAAAAAGTTGGGGACACTTCGGATGATGCGCGTCACGACACGCTCTGACCTGCATGCGACGCGAGGGCAGAAAATTTCCCAAATTCATTTTTAACCATTTCAGCTTCACCCGTACACGTTAGGGCCTACCCTATAAGTCCCGTATCAACTCGTATGTTCATGATACATCATGATATCTGTAAAATACCTTCAAAGTGAAAACGCTTACTTGAATAAGCAATCTTAGCCTAATTCCGAGTGCGTTTCTTAGTTCAATTCTAATTTAGTTTATCCGATGATAGAACATCGCAGGAAACACAAGTTCTTTAGTGAAGTGATAAAAGGCTAGTGTAACTCCAAACAGTGAGTGGACACTACTCTTTTAAATTTATTTTCATGTTGTTATTTTTGCAACAGATTTACTTTTTATGCCTTAGGGCGATAGACCATTTTTATTACGGTTATTGCATGAAAGCGTATGATTTAAGTTACATTTGAGACAAAAATATTTTTAAAGCATGATTTTATGGTTTTTCGGGCCATGGGGAAAAACCCACCCCAGTATGTAACTGGATACAGTTTGGAATTGACGGACATAGAACATGTGCACATGTAGAGGACTGGGGGGAAGGCGATACATAACGCCCCTACCCCTAGTTTCAGGGTCATGTAGTAGTATGGATCAGCACTACCGGCTCTAGTTCAGTGGCTTGGGGGACGGTGATACGTAACACCCCAAGACCACCAATTTCAGTGACATGAGTGGCATGCTTTGGGGGATGGGGATACGTAACTATAGGACACTGAAATCAGCGACGCCGTTCCAGGCTCGCGGCCCGGTCGGGAGTACCGAGTAGCCCGTATGGAACTAAACCGGAGAAAAATTGAGTCGCCACCCAATGTGAACTGGGAAATGATTTAAGGCTGCACTCACCCCTCGCAAGGGAAGACCTCAAACCATTGGGTTCAGAATGGTCCCTTACTTATGTCACTTATAATGAACAGATTTATGCCATAATATAACCAAGTCTACGCAACATACACGTGCAAGGATAACCTATGTCTAAGTTTGCATACAACCTATATCTAAGTCTGCATACAACCTATATCCAAGTTTGCATACATAAGAGTAGAACCTACATCTAAGTTTTCTTGCATAGAAGTAAATAAAATAAAAGCAAGAACGCAATCTCATGAACGCATTAAGTTGATAAATACGGAAATATGAATAAATAATAATTATCTAAACATAAACATTGAAGAGATATAATTAAGTTCCTAACGCGAAAGAAATAACTAAATCATGCATGAAGATAACGTGCTATTTCTAATGAACCATGGATAAACACAAGATTAGATAAAATGAAATATGTGCATTTCTCAAGTAGTACGTGGAGTTGTATCCCAAGTTCAGACCACACTACCGTCCATTCGGATTCAGCTACGAAATTTACGTCTGGGTTTCCATCTGATATACCACGAGAGATAGCACAAAATCATTCATCCAACAATAATAACATACATGAACTAACAATATGCATGCGAAGAAATACTAATAAATAATTGAAAAAGATGAACGAGAGTAAATAAAAGGGTGCCCTAAGGTCTTACCTTTTAAGTCGCCTCTTAGAAGTGCGTTACGCGGCCGTCGGAAGGGTTAATACCCTGCCACTCCTCCGATTCACTGGTTCAATATTTTCCTTCGTTGCTTCACTGTTTTGGGCTGTTTCAGGGACTGTTTTTGACTGTTTTAGAGTCAGTATTTGTGGTTATTTTGCTACTGTTTAGGGTTGGTTCGGGGACTGTTTTGGTGTTGCTTCACGAGGGTTCGATGGTTCACGTGAGGGGCAAGGGTTTTTTGTTTATTGTTTTTGTGTTATTTTCGAATGAGTCCAGGACTGCTTAAGAGGCTGTTGAACGTGGCCTTTTTGCTTGTCAAGTAGGCCGTGTGCTGTGTCGTTTCAGTGGTTTGAGGGTTTTGTTGCTTTGTTGTTTATTCTTGGCCTGGCAGTGTATGAAGCGTGGCTGATTTGAGAGGTCGTGAAGGCTTTGATTGTTGAAGGGCATGAGTGATGAAGCGTGAATCATGTGTTGAGTGTGAGGTGTGGTCTTGGCAGTGCGAAAGGTGAGTCAAGGGGTTTGCGTGAGTGGTTCTTGGCTGATTGGGGTTTATTGTGACGTGATATGTGAATTAGGGTTTATTATTTTTCTGTTTTGTTGGCTTTGAGAGAGAGGATAAGAGAGAGAGGTGAGATGGAGGCGAGAGCGAGAGAGCTTAGGGTTTTTATTATTGTGTGTTGTTGCCGTGAATAGTAAGCTCTAGCCTCAAAGGTTTGGTTTATGTCTCTTTTTATAGGAGTGGGCTAGGGTTTTCCTTGCATTGGAAGGAAAGAAATCATGCAATCATGGGGGGTATTTTCAATTAGTGTGTTATAAGGAAAAGATCTATTTAATTTAGGAAGGTGATTTGTTTTAGTTTAGGAAAGGGATTTATAGGATTTGATTTGATTTATTTAATTTAGGCATGTGATTTATTTAAATTAGGAAGGTGATTTATTTATATTTTAACATGTGTTTTATGTGTTGGATATTTTTGGAGGGGATTTGGTGGGCCTGGGCGTGTGGAGCTTGGTTCTTTGGTGGGCTTGGGCGTGTGGGTTAGTGGTGTGTGGGCTTGGTGTGGGTTACGGGGGTTTTGGGGAGAGGATCAATTTTGAAACAAAGGTCCATCGAGCGAACCTGAGGCTAAGCAAACGAATTATGTCCAACAAGGTATTGATTTTTGAATTTTCCATTTCGACGTTCGTTTCCCGCGACTTCCGCAACTTATCGGGTAGTACCACCATATGAGGCTCATCATCGGGCCTTATGCAAAAATACAGTGCCTACAGTCGCCCCAACTTTGATGGGATTTGTGCAGTGTGTGACAGTGACAATCCTATCAAAGTTATGCAATGCATTTTTACTTATCTGGCTCGCCAGCTGCTGCCTGACTTGCATGTTGCTTCGAACTGAGTTGATCTGGTGGTGAAGTGCTGCGACCCCTGAGGTTCTTCCCTGCAAGATGTTGCGATCTCTAGGAATCATTACCGAACATAGCTGATAAGTTATGGTCCCCTTCCGAACCATGCTCCATTCCCGGAGCGCCATTCCCAGCATGCTAAACCTCATTCCTAAGGCGTCGCGGTTATGCTCCATTCCCGGAGCGCCATTCATGGCATGCTAAACCTCATTCCCTAGGCGTCGCGGTTATGCTCCATTCCCGAAGCGCCATTCCCGGCTTGCTAAACCTCATTCCCGAGGCATCGCGGTTATGCCCTATTCCCGGAGCGCCATTCCCGGCCTACTAAACCTTATTCCCGAGGCGTAGCGGTTATGCTCCATTCTCGGCATCCTAAACCTCATTCCCGAGGCGTCACGGTTATTTTCCATTCCCGGAGCGCCATTCATGGCATTCTAAACCTCATTCCCGAGGCGTCGCGGTTGTGATAGTTATGGTCCACTTCCGAATCGTGCTGAATGTGGACTTTATTCCCTGGGCTTTGTTCCCGAAAACTACTGATAGTGTGGGCCTCAGCCCTGGGATTCATTCCCGAAACTGCTGATAGTGTGGGCCTCGACCCTGGGTTTCATTCCCGAAACTGCTGATAAAGGTGGGCCTCGACCTTGGGATTCATTCGCGAAACTGTTGATAGTGTGGGCCTCGACCCTAAGATTCATTCTCGATGCTGCTGATAATGTGTGTTGCCATTCTCGGCTTGCTCGTATTTGCCATTTTTTTCCTTTTCTTTAAAACCTGTGAACAAAAACAAGATAAAAATTGCGTGTATATGACGTGTATGCATGCATGCGTGAATATGTTTCCTATTCCGATGAGTTAGGCCTTCTTTTTGCTCCTCGGCGCCCATTGCCTACAAAAGTCTCTGATCGCCCCCTGGGTCTACTTTCTGCCGACTCTCTTCTGGTGATTGGTCAGTTCTTTTTGGTCCCATGACTCAAGATCTCGTTATGTCCTTGATTCACGAGGTGGTAGACTAGTTGCCCCCAGTCTTGATTTAACTTTCTGCTCCCCGCTGTTTGCACTAGGTCAAGGTGGACCGCATGATGTGGCATTCCATATCATCATACTATTTTACAAGCTATGAACTAGTCTCAATAGTTATACATATTTTTGTCCTCAATGAATGCCCAGTAATGAAACCAGAGAACCTTCAAAACATTCAATGCAACTCAAATCCAAGTCTTTGAATAAATGATCTAAGCCAGACTCAAATTGTGTGTGCGCAAAGGTTCATTTGCAGATTCATTCCCAGGTAAGCCTACTCAATGATTTTGTCAAAAAATTGGGATCGATGGGTCAAACCAACCTAGATGTCTTGATCATGCTCTGCAATTACTTCTCGGTACCCAATGTGATATGATTTTATTTTTCTTTTCTTTCGTCTCTTTTTTCGTATTCCCTTTTTCTTTCAACACACCTACCCTTTAAGGTAGCATTTCTCCTCATGGTGGTCATAATACTCGCCTATGGGTAGCTTCACGCTTATCGGTTATAGGTGGTTTATATTTTCTTCTTCAGAGACTTTTCTTTTGTATCTAACCATACCACATATCGTAACACAAGCAAGTCAAGATGGACATCTAAGCGAACGGTCATTCATCAATCTGCACTCTCTTCAACTAGTCACCTTGCCGACTACTCAGGCTTTCACAGCTAAGATCCTATAATTAAGTGCTCGCGAGTCTAGTTAAGATAAACTACTCAAAATATCGGATGAGAGTACCTCTCGTACCTATCGTTTCTAAGGTTTCACTCTAAAGCAAACAATTTCATCATCGGACTTATGCCTAACTATTAAGGAATAAGGACAAACAATTTTTTTTTTCTCTCTCTTCTTTTTTTTATTTTTTTTTTCACAATGGTCTTTCTATCCTTGCAGTAAATTTTTCTGTTCCTCGATCCTTTTCCCAATATCCATGTTTGCTAAACTCTTTTTGACAAGCCTTTTTTTTTCAAACCCCACGGATATCTATGATGGCTTTTAGCCGATTATGGGATCATGCCATTGTCTAGAAATGACGAATTAGGCTTTCGGAAACCGTGGTCGTGGGGATGAACTTAGAAGCATCCAAAAGTATGCAAATATGCTGTAACAAGGCGTATCCTTCTTGGATGAAAGCCAGTGCAGATATCGAACTCATGCTTCTAGCATATTTGGATCACGTTTGGACTTTCTAAGCTCATCAAGGGTTTCATACAAGTTGGCCCATTATCATTTTAAAGTATTCAATCATATTATTGCGAGGTGCAAACTTGTCCTAGTTGAAAAAGGCCCAACAGGTTTACACTTTTGCGATAACGTGGCTAAACAACTTCAAATGATAGGGGGCCCAAACACAAACAAAAAGGGTGGCTTCTATAGGTCATACGACTATGGTTCATATGCGGGTTTATAGGGGTATAGACAAAGGCTCCCGTCGGTGAAGGATTGCCCACAACTAAGTCTCCTCACTCAAGGGTTCAAACGACCAAGTGAGTGCACCCTTTTTTATATGCTAAGGTACGTGCCAACGAGTGATGATACATGAATGACTGTCAAATGGATTCCTTATTGAAGATTCCCCAGAGGGAGGGTGGAGCGAACTCTCTTAAATACCCTTGCCTCTTAGGCTCTTATCACCTTGGTGACATGAATAAACAATAGATCCTCTAGATTAGTCCATCATGGTAAGCTTTGAGTAAATGATAATCTAGGTGTCTTCACAGGTTTTCCTTTCAGCTATAGAAAGGTAGTGAGTGAAGGAAGACACCAAATCACTATCTAACTCTAATAATGCCTTTGGTTAAACCCCTTGGTCCCAACCCACTTGCAGACACAGTTAACTAAAGCGAAAATCCCAAACATTACAAGACATTATTTCGGGGTCGATTCTCTATCCCTAGTGGAGTCGCCAGACTGTAGGACATAGAAATCGACGACGTTGTTCCAGGCTCGCTGCCCGATCAGGAGTATGGAGTAGCCCGCAGGAAACTAAACTGTAGAATAATGGAGTCGCCACCCAGTGTGAACTGGGAAATGATTTAAGGCCGCACTCACCCCTCGTAGGGAAGACCTCAAACCGTTGGGTTCAGAATGGTCCCTTACTTATGTCACTTGTAATGAACGGATTTATGCCATAATATAACCAAGTCTACGCAACATACAAATGTAAGGATAACCTATGTCTAAGTTTGCATACAACCTATATCTAAGTTTGCATACAACCTATATCTAAGTTTGCATACATAGGAGTATAACCTACATATAAGTTTGCATGCATAAAAGTAAATAAAATAAAAGCAAGCACGCAATCTCATGAACGCATTAAGTTGATAAATGCGGAAATATGAATAAATAATAATTGTCTAAACATAAACATTGAAGAGATACAATTAAGTTCCTAACACGAAAGAAATAACTAAATCATGCATGGAGATAACGTGCTATTTCTAATGAACCATGGATAAACAAAAGATTAGATAAAACAAAATATTTGCATTTCTCAAGTAGTACGTGGAGTTGTATCCCAAGTTCAGACCGCACTACCGTCCATTCAGATTCAGCTACGGTAATTTACGTCTGGGTTTCCATCCGATATACCACGAGAGATAGTACAAAATCATTCATCCAACAACAATAACATACATGAACCAACAATATGCATGCGAAGAAATACTAATAAATAATTGAAAAAGATGGACGAGAGTAAATAAAAGGGTGCCCTCAGGTCTTACCTTTTAAGTCGCCTCTTGGAAGTGCATTACGCGGCCGTCGGAAGGGTTAATGCTCCGCCACTCCTCCGGTTCATTGGTTCAATATTTTCCTTCGTTGCTTCACTGTTTTGGGCTATTTCGAGGACTGTTTTGGACTGTTAGTATTTGTGGTTATTTTGTTGCTATTTTTGGGGTTGGTTCGAGGAGTGTTTTGGTGTTACGTCACGAGGGTTCGATGGTTCACGTGAGGGGCAAGGGTTGTGAGGCGCTAAGGGTTTTTTGTTTGTTGTTTTTGTGTTATTTTCGAATGAGTCCAGGGCTGCCTAAGGGGCTGTTGAACGTGGCCTTTTTGCTTGTCAAGTAGGCCGTGTGCTGTGCCGTTCCAGTGGTTTGAGGGTTTTGTTGCTTTGTTGTTTATTCTCGGTCTGGCAGTGTATAAAGCGTGGCTGATTTTAGAGGTCGTGAGGGCTTTGATTGTTGAAGGGCGTGAGTGATGAAGCGTGAACTGTTTGTTGAGTGTGAGGTGTGGTCTTGGCAGTGCGAAAGGTGAGTCAATGGGTTTGCGTGAGTGGTTCCTGGTTGATGGGGGTTTATGGTGACGTGATCTGTGAATTAGGGTTTATTATTTTTCTGTTTTGTTGGCTTTGAGAGAGAGGATAAGAGAGAGAGGCGAGAGATGGAGGCGAGAGAGAGAGAGCTTAGGGTTTTTATTATTGTGTGTTGTTGCCGTGAATGGTGAGCTATAGCCTCAAAGGTTTGGTTTATGTCTCTTTTTATAGGAGTGGGCTAGGGTTTTCCTTGCATGGGAAGGAAAGAAATCATGCAATCATGGGGTATCTTCAATTAGTGTGTTATAAGGAAAAGATCTATTCAATTTAGGAAGGTGATTTGTTTTAGTTTAGGAAAGGGATTTATGGGATTTGATTTGATTTATTTAATTTAGGCATGTGATTTATTTAAATTAGGAAGGTGATTTATTTAGATTTTAACATGTGTTTAATGTGTTGGATATTTTTGGAGGGGATTTGGTGGGCCTGGGCGTGTGGAGCTTGGTTCTTTGGTGGGCTTGGGCGTGTGGGTTAGTGGTGTGTGGGCTTGGTGGTGTGTGGGCTTGGGCGTGTGGCTTGGTGTGGGTTACGGGGGTTTTGGGGAGAGGATCAATTTTAAAACAGAGGTCCATCGAGCGAACCTGAGGCTAAGCAAACGAATTATGTCCAACAAGGTATTGATTTTTGAATTTTCCCTTTCGACGTTCGTTTCCCGCGACTTCCGCAACTTATCGGGTAGTGCCACCATATGAGGCTCATCATCGGGCCTTATGCAAAAATGCAGTGCCTACAGTAACGCCCCAAAGTTATGGTTTTGCATTCCTGGCTCTAGATAGGCGTATGGAGGCGGTGATATGTGATGCCCTCATACGTCAAGGTTTTCAGATATAGACCAGTTTCTAGATACCTGAATTTCAAAAACAGAGTTTTCAGATAGTGATTTTCAGAAAACATTTAACAGAAATCAGATTTTGGAAACGATTTCAGAAAGCAAATCTCAGAAAGAGAAGTTTATAAAAGAGATTTCAAGCGAAGTTTTCAGAGAAGAGTTTTCATATAAAGATATTTCCGGAATTTTGGTTTTAGAACCAAATGCTTTTAAAATAGTTTTTCAGTTTTTCGTCCAGTCACTTAAATCGTACAACGTTCTAGCCCCCCACTCTCAGTTTTATGGTTTTTCAGTTGTTCTCGGAGGACGAGCTCGGGATGACGGATACTAATGTAGTCATTCGGGTATGGAGTCCACTAGTACAAGTCAGATAGAGTGTGAGTCAGTCAGATTCAATTAAAAGTTTTGTATTAGTCTTTGACTTTGAGGCAGCCGTTGTAAAAGTGTGTATTTGAGTTTTCAGATT
This sequence comes from Zanthoxylum bungeanum, assembly GCA_019454045.1. NCBI lineage: Eukaryota > Viridiplantae > Streptophyta > Magnoliopsida > Sapindales > Rutaceae > Zanthoxylum > Zanthoxylum bungeanum. Next base: position 7,014 of record SKCR01004067.1, on the reverse strand, counting down.
CAGGTGTAGAGTTTGTATATAATGATTTTGAGTTTGGGCTACGGTCCCACATATAATAAAATAAATTAAAGAAAAGAATATTAGTGTCATTTTATGGTTAGAAAGTCAGAGGCTTATGGGGTTAGAACGGTCTATCCCATGCCGGTAACATCTCCCAGATCGGGGATATTACAAAGATGGTATCAGAGCATGGTCTAGAGAGTCAGTGACTGCAGTGGGTAGAGTGTTGGGGTCTTGTATATATAGTATGTCTGGGATACTTGTATGCGGGGTGCTACCTCTCCAGTATCCGATTCTCGAGTACGTCCTCAAAGTTCCATAGAAATGTTAGTAAGCTTTCTTAGATCATTCGCATGGTATTCCTTACGAGAACAATTATACTCTAGATCTAAGTTAGGAATCTTCTTGAAGTTATTCAGCCTATTACCAGAAGTACAAACAATGCTATGAAATCAGATAGCAAAAATATAAGATAAGTTACCTAAGGGAATGGAATAAGAAAGCTATAGGGAAGCAAGAAAGAATGTATAAATGATTAGACAGCCAGAGGCAAAGAAAGATAAAGGGACAGAAAGAGATAGTAAGTTCTAAGAGTACCCACCCAGGAAAATAGAAAGAGAAAGAAAAAGTTAGAAAGAGAAGTAAAAAAAAATAGAATGTAGATATCTAAGCAATCAGAAGTAAATGGAGATAGAGGTACAGAAGCAGATAGATAAGAAAATTCCAAAAACCTATAGTAGTGAGAATAAGAGACACAGAGTGATATAATATAGATACCAGAACTTGGAATAGAGAAGTAGAATATAGCAAGTCTGAACAAGAGTAAAATACCGAGTAGACCTAAGTAAATTCTTTTCCTTTCAAGTAAGAATTCTTTTCATTCTCAGAAATTCTTCCAGTTGATCTAATAACTCTTGAACACTTAGTATAAATAGTGAGTTCCCCGAGTAACTAAGAACAGCCATAAGGCAGAAGAATCAAGAAACCATGATTAGTTGTAGAGGTTTCTAATAGATGTGAGGTACCATAAACACGCAGAGATTCCAGGTTCCCTAAACCTAGGCCTACAAGTCAATCAGAGGAATAACAACAGGAAAATGACTAGTTGTCCTAATCAAGGAATTTAATAAGGCCCCGACCTACCCAATCCTCACCCTTCTGTCATAACCAGTTAAGCAAGCTGTCCTGACAGAGCCTATCTCATACCTACCATACATGAGCAATAACTCTACCAGGACATAGAGTACTAGAACAAGGATCTTGAAACCCATCGAAACATAACGAAAAGAACCCAGTATAGCCTAAAAGATCTAGACAAGATAACATAAGGTTTACAGTATTAGTAGAAGTCCACAAGACAGATTAAACTCGACAGAACCTACAAAGTAGCTCGAAGTCAATAGGAAACTATGGAAGTACAAAAGAGTAGGCCGGTAAAATTGAAGATATTTTGGGAGTGACAAAAGTATTAGTATAAACAGTAGACCAAGATGCCATAGCTGCGACTTGGAGTAGAGAACAGGGATTTAGAAAGTAGCCCGAAGAACAAATCATCATTAGACTCAGTAATATGGTGTAGAGCCAATAAAAAGGAAAACAGAAGTGTCAGGAAGATTTAGTACGTTTAAAGACATGGATGATGTAGCTTGAAGATAGCCAGAATGAGTGAATACTCTAACCAAGCCAGTGAGTATACACCCACTTCTTAAGTTAGAACCCATTAAAGAAAATGATCAAAAAGTAGAGCAATGGATAGATTAGACATATAGAGAGATAATTAGACAACTAAATTGATAAGCTCAAGTGAAATATAGAGAGGAAGCACGAAATAGAATAGTTTGAAGTTACAATAAGTCGAGCCAAGTCTGGAAGTCACCATAGAATTAAGGAACCCTTGAAGAAGTAAAGACTTAAAGGTACGAAGAGATCAGGAAGAACGCTTCTTGGGAATATAGTGATCGATTTATAAAGGGTCTCATGGATTTGAGAAGAATGACTAGGAAAAGAGCAGTACCTGAACCAAAGATTTAGTAGGGGATGTCCTAAGTAGTCGAAGTAGATAGAGTTTTCAGGAAAATAAAGAAGTAAAGAGTTTAAGAAACTGAGACACGAAAGAAAACTTTATAGCAGAACAAGTCTCCTAAGAAAGTATAGCAGTACTCAGAGAAAGAAAATAGCGACTTCAGAGAGTTAAGCAACATAATTAACAGGAAAGAGTAAAGAGGCAGTACGAGGAAGTTGTTAGGGAACATGGCGCTGGAAAGATTTTGCATAAGATATGGAGTGATCAATTGTTGAAAATGATTAGGAGTTAGGTTGAAGAATGCAAGCCAGACAAGTCTTAGCAGTAGTACCCTAGTGTAGGAAAGGACACCAGATATGTATATACGAGGATTATAGATTCCTAGACGAAGAATATGTGCCACTAGATCACCATAATCACAAAAGCCTCAAGATAAGTTCTCACCCTCCCAGCCCTCGTTAAACAACAACAACGAAGATAGACTTTGATGTTCGTCTTAAGATATTCTCACAACCAAGTGAATGTGTAGTTGAAAGAGATCAAAATAGAAAACCTTTAGAAATAGTATAAGGATGGAATAGAATAGGGAATAATTCCAAGTGAGAGATTTAGAGGAGAAGTTGTAAGAGATGACATCTTCAGATAAGGAGACAGAGATATAGATCATAGAAGTATCAGTTACAGAACGGAGCAGGAAGGTAAATGAAAAGGTCAGCATGCACAAGGTTTGGAAGCAAAAATAGAAGAATGAAACAACAAGGTTTCTTAGTATCAATTTAGACTACGAATATAGGGTGGTTTAATAGATTTGTAGCATAGTACGGAATCAATGAAGTAAATTACTGCAATGTTGTAATTAATATAGTAGATGAATCCTCAAAGTTCAGTAAAAAGGCATGTGTTTGAGTAACGACCCTTGGCGGTACTAGGATATGGAAAATAAGTTAAGGTGGAATATCGTAACCAGATTTTTAGTAGCAATGGAAGCAAAATACAGAAGAATATGAGCTTTAATCATAATCAAGTTAAGAAACCACTAGGAAACCACCCAGAAGCTTGAAGCTTTAGCTAATTGAGGGGAAACCACTAGGAAACCACCCATAAGCAACACTTTTAGTACAAGCATCTTTAGTAGACAATAATACTAAGCTAAGAAACCCTAGACAATATTATAAGTAGATGAAGTTTGGCAAGGAGAATATAGAGAATTAAGTACCTAAGTGATGAGAAAGAATACTAAGATCAAGTTGGACAAGTGGAGAAAAAGGAGTACTGAGTACAGTATGTAGACATCAATATTTTTGTAAGAGTCAAAGGTATCAGCTATTAAGAAACCGATCAAGTCAAATGAATGTTGAGCACGGTGAGAGGTCCATAAATAAGGTGGTTAAGAATACTCAGCAAAGATCTTATAAAGCGAAAACTAGGTTGTACCTTACAGTAAAGAACTTAAAGGATATTCATTGTAGCCACGAATTCTGAACCAGCTTACCCAAGTATGGCGAAATGTTCGAGGCATAAGTTAAATATTGAGAATGATGGGGAAACTCATATGTTTACTAGTCAAAAAGTAAATAATTAGTCAGACAAAGGCCTTCGTTGTTAAGTCATTTAAAAGCCCTGATAATACAAAATAGATGTAGTAAAGTAAAAATCTCACATCAACAAGTTGGAGTACATCTCCAATTATAACTCTCAAGTCATGACATTCTAGGTTCAGTATGATCGTCACATTATCTTATGGCATATTGGTAACACTCGGAAATTATTGAGGAATGATATAATACAATAGATAAGAGGTGACAGGTATGTAGTCAATCTAATTCTGTGATTTATAGAACCCCATAAATCCTGCGATCTAAGATAAGATCCCAAGTTTAAAGAGGATTCAAGGACGAATCCTATTTAAGGGGGGAAGAATTTATAACGACTGGTGGTCTCTACTACTGTTGACCATAGTACTGTTACATCGCGGACCGAGTGTTACATGATATAAATTACGTCTGAGTATATATATTTATGCATTCATGGAGCGACTTTGGGAATAAATGGTAAATTCTTCAAAACTTCGATAACAAATTCTACGATGTTCCAATTCGGATAACCCATGGTATTTGGGCCGTAACTTTCTCATATAAACTCTAATTTTTATGAATTTTATATCGTCAGAAATTTGAGATCGAGATCTACAACTTTCGTGATGAACATGTTTCCTAATTCAAATCCAAAGCAAGCCAAAAATGCAGGTTAAAATTCAAGATGAACAGTGCCCGGGGACCTCTCTAGAAAAGTTTCAAAACTTCTCAATTTTTCCAAACACTTCCCTTATTAATTAATTTACAAATAGATCCCTAGTATAAAAAGGGATTATTATTCAATGTTTCTTCAAATGAGAAAAGAGAAAGAAGAAGATGGAAAAACGTAAAAGAGGGGGGAAAGGAGAAAAAAGAAGAAGAAACAAAGGAATAAAGCAATATCAATCTCCAAGAATTAAGAAGAAGATTGGCAACAACTTAGGATTAAGGAAGAAGGAAAAACCAAGAGAAAGAATGTGAGAAAGCACTAACCCAAGTTTTGGATATGGGTGTTTTGATCTTGTATTTGGTTAATTATTTGAATGATTTATAATAATTGATGATTATATGAGTTTGGTGATAAGAAAATGAAGATTGTAGAAAGTCCCCAAATTGTTAATTTTGGTTAAAGATTAATGGAGTATATAGAATGAATGTAAGTAATGGTTGAGAGTGTTATTGATGGTGTTTTGAATGATTATTGAAGCTAATTGTTTGTGTGGTATGTTTGGGTATGATGTTGGGCCAATTGAGTATGAAGAGATGCAAAAAAGTCATGATTTTTGGCCTTGCGTTGCGATGCAGACCTCTCCGCGTTGTGACGCGATCTGGGAATTTACCCAGAAATGTCTCTGAATTGATACGCGTCGCGACGCGAAGGGTTCTTGCGTCGCGACGCGCAAGGTAAAAGGTTGGGTACACTTCTGGATGATGCGCGTCGCGACGCGCCCTGACCTGCGTCGCGATGCGAGGGCAGAAAATTTCCCAAATTCATTTTTAACCATTTCAGCTTCACCCGTACACGTTAGGGGCTACCCTATATGTCCCGTATCAACTCGTATGTTCATGATACATCATGATATCTGTACAATACCTTCAAAGTGATAACACTTACTTGAATAAGCAATCTTAGCCTAATTATGAGTGTGTTTCTTAGTTCAATTCTAATTTAGTTTACCCGATGATAGATCATCGCAGGAAATATAAGTTCTTCAGCAAAGTGATAAAAGGCTAGTTGAACTCCAAACAGTGAGTGAACACTACTCTTTTAAATTTATTTTCATGTTGTTATTTTTGCAACAGATTTACTTTTTATGCCTTAGGGTGATAGACCATTTTTATTACGGTTATTGCATGAAAGCGTATGATTTAAGTTACATTTGAGACATAAATATTTTTAAAGCATGATTTTATGGTTTTTCGGGGCATGGGGGAAAAATCCACCCAAGTATGTAACTGGATACAGTTTGGAATTGACGGACAAAGAACATGTGCACATGTAGAGGATTGGGGGGACGACGATACGTAACGCCCCCAGATCCTAGTTCAGGGCTAGGGGACGGTGATAAGTAACTCCCCTGGACCCTAGTTTCAGGGTCAGGTAATAGCATGGATCAGCACTACCGGCTCTAGTTTAGTGGCTTGGGGGATGACGATACGTAACGCCCCAAGACCACCAGTTTCAGGGACATGAGTGGCATGCTTTTGGGGACGGCGATACGTAATGCCCCAAAGTCATGGTTTTGCATTACTAGCTCCAGATAGGCATATGGGGGGCGGCGATACGTAACGCCCTCATACGTCAAGGTTTTCAGCTCGGGATGAAGGATACTGATGTAGTCATTCAGGTATGGAGTCAACCAGTACAAGTCATATAGAGTGTGAGTCAGTCAGAGTCAATTAAAAGTTTTGTATTAGTCTTTGACTTTGAGGCAGTCGTTGTAAAAGTTTGTATTTGAATTTTCAGATTCAGGTGTAGAGTTTGTATATAATGATTTTGAGTTTGGGCTACGGTCCCACATATAATAAAATAAATTAAAGTAAAGAATATTAGTGTTTTTTATGGCTAGAAAGTCAGAGGCTTATGGGGTTAGAACGATCTATCCTCTACCGATAACATCTCTCAGATTGGGATGTTACAAATAATTAGTTCAGTTTTAAATTACTCTTCATATAATATGGGTAAATTATTAACTGTGTCAACCAATATGAGACTGTCTACAGCGAATCAAGACACCCACAATATAACAGTAGATTAAATATCAGTCTACATATTACAATTCATATATTATAATATATGTAAGAGTAATTTATATTCTTATATTAAGAGTTTAACCCTTTACCCCAATAGAATGAAATTAGCTACTCATGCTTGAATAAAACACATATAATTTTATCAGCGAAAGGAAAAAATTACAACAAAACTTGAAAAATAAAATGCACAATAGCTGAAACTCCACAAATCTTCAAAAAGAAGTATAGATTTCAGATTGATTTTTGAACAGTTGAGCACTTTTATTTATAGAGGTGTTCGACACATTTTCTTCCAACTTGCAAACTGCAATTTCCAAGTTTGTAAATTTTAAATCTCCTTTTTTTTAATTATTATATATTTTTTTCAAATGTTGCCATCCACCTATAGGTGATGGCAACCTTTTTATTTTATTTTATTTTAATAATATATAAATATATTATAATAATATTATATACATATAAAATCTTGATAGGACCTCCAATATAATATATATAAAATATTATATATATAAAATCTTGGTGGGTTCTCCAAAATATATTATATATATTATAATAATAATAATAATAATAATAAACAGATAGATGTGGGATTTCTAGAAGTGGTGAAATACCCTGAGTAGTTGGCAAATATTGTGCCAGTGCCGAAGAAAGATGGGAAGGTCA
>SKCR01004066.1:0-26715 GCA_019454045.1 Zanthoxylum bungeanum | reverse complement strand
CATTGCTGCCTCAACTGCAGCAATATTCTGCTTTTGTTTGTTTATTCGAAAACAGTATCTTGCTTGGAAGATTTTCAGCGCACTGTTCTGTTATTCAAACTATATAGTACCGTTTATTATGACTTATAGTCGTTTTTATCGGTTAGGAAACTTGCAATAGTGAACCCAGACACTTCAAGTTCTCATTCTCCATAGTATAAGAAAGCATCCTTAGTTCATCTAAGATACTAGAGGATGTTCTTAACATCAATCCAGTGACTATCACTTGGATTGGCCTGATTGTGACTCCATATGCTCAAAGCATATGAGACATCAGGTCGCGTACATATATTTCAATGTACGAGTTCTCAGAGAGTCCCAACAAATTTTAGATCTATCATAGTAGATCTTATTCCTAGAATAAAGGTTGTCTCTCCCAAGTATTCTACGGGGAATTTTTCATGAAAGCCAAGCTTTCACCAATTTTATTATGGGAATTTCATTTCCAAGAAATGATATATCATCATTTTATAGATGATCACTTTTAGTGTGCTCCCACTAACCTCCTTATATACACAAGAATCATTTTCATTTTGAATTAAATCATTATACCATTATGATTACATCAAACGATAATTCCAAGAACGCAATGCTTGCTTCAATCCATAAATGGATCGAATAACCTGCAAACTGTTGGACAATTATGACCCATAGCATCACTATTTGTACAAGAACATGGTGTTGATTGTACAAATTAACTATGTGACAAAGGAAATTGCCCTTTTATCACTTGTAATTGGATTACCAAGATATATAAATGATAAAAGTCTTTATGATTAGTTCTGGATTGAGATGATATGAGACAGTATCAATCCATGAAGGTTTAATCATTAAATATCCTAGTCGTAGTATTATCGAAACATGACATCAATAATGCGGAATAGACTAGTATTGCACTCGTGCGTGTTATGGGAGCATAACGGCATAGTTCTCATATATTTGGATATAGGATACTCATGCAAGTGCAGTAGGAGGTTCTGTTTTACCGATGGTACGGAAAACAGCTTCGCTCTGGATAGACCCCTCAGAATCCCATTGGTAGTATGACTATATGTCTATGGGAGTCCGAATTCAGGGTAGATGTATTTGGTCTTAACCTGAGACTTGCACCGCTAATACTTACGACAATCAATATACTTTGGTTTTGGTTGTCCAGGGCTTAACCGGTTCTGTGTACGCCTCTTCTGGGTATATTGAGAATCGTAGTGTATGGGTGTGATGTCAAGACGGAAGTATCACTCCAGTCATAGTGGAGATGATGATCACGTACGATACGGAACTCATTCTCTTTTATGCTGCAGCTATCGGGATAATATGACTAGGTCATAGTTATCCGATTATAGAGACTAGTTACCAGAGATCCGATATGTGCTTCGTACGGGGCAGACACAATTCCTGCCCCAGGCCTAGCATGTGACATCCGATATTGGATCGTAATACGCAATAATACTACGTATACTACGCCTGATATAGATCACTTATTCCTGTAAGGATATTTCTGGAGAATTGGGTTGGCACGGTGCTTTGCTAGAAGCCAACCATGTCTTGTAAATTGGTAAAAACGTAGTACTAGGTACGTACGTGTTCGAATAGTTCGATGACCGGATTTACTGCCAACATATCCGGGGATCTCATGGTCGCTTCCTGAAGATTCACCGATGATGTATGACTCGCACATTATTAATCTGGGAATAATTAGATGAGAGAGAAAATTAATCTGGGATTAATTACGGAGATATTTTATCTGGGATAAAATATTATTAAAGAGAGAGAGAGCGATTAATTTGGAATTAATCGATAACTTAATATATTCAATATATTTAAAGAAATTGGATTTCGACGCGGAATTAAAATAGATTTTAATTCGGACAAACGAGTTAATTTAGAATTAATTCATAAGCGACGTGAATAGTAATTTTGCTTGGCATAATTATTTAATTAAATTTGATTTAATTACGTCGCAGCGAAAAATTTGTTAATTCAGAATTAACGAACCCGAGCCCGGGAGTGTTTGCGGGCCCACACGTATTTCGAATCAAGTGGGGCCCACAAGTCACATCGCGCGTCACATCAGTCACTCAAGTGATGGAAGTCTTATCACCTTTTTGGTGATTGACATCTAGTCACTATTCATTGAGTGATGGATGTAGTTGGTTGATGTGAATAGTTGGTGAAAAGCTTTTGATGGCTTGAAAGACATTTATCAATATTTTATTATATTGGTGTTTGGCTTTCAAAATGTGTATTAGATACACAATTCTCTACACACAAAATAACATCATCTTCTCTCTTTTCTCTCTACAAGTTTCGGCCATGGTGGCCTTTTCTCTCCCAACCAATTCGGCCAAGGGCCAAATTTTTGTTTCATATTTTCTTGGCAAGGCCGAGAATCACAAAGAAGCTAAGGAAGATTTGAAGCAAATTTTCTTATGTGCTAGCACACCAAAAGGGTCAATACAATGTGATAGGGAAACTCAATTGTGAGAATGGAATCACCATTGTTGAAGCTTGGAGCTTGAAGACAATCATGGAGGACAAAACCTTGCTTCGCCGAGAGCTTCATCACCATGGAGGAAAAAGTTTTATTCTTCGACGCATCCAATCCGATCAATGTAAGTATTCTGCAACTTCTTTGATGTATTCACATGTTGTTTCATTGCTTAAAACGATCCCGGTTAGACCGTAGAATCCCAACAATGGTATCAGAGCGAGGTTGAGCATGAAAAATAAACTTAGGGTTAAAATTGGGTAAATTGATTTTGAGCATGATTTGATTAAATTACTTGATTGAGTATGCTTAAATGATGTTTAATTGAAATTTGATTGGATCAATTTTTTGCCCAATAATTTGCCTTGGCCGAGTGGTACATGAACCCTAAATGTCTTGGTATTTTGTTTGTTTGATCATTGGATGACTTGAAACAATTGGGTAATGTTGATTTAAGATTCAATTGGATTGGATTTAAAATTGGACATAAAAATACCCTAAATGCCGAGACTAGTGAAGCATAAATTGGGTTTGATTTTTGATTAAAATGTGTTGGACATGTTTTGATGTTAATGAGCATAATTAATTAGGCTAATTGATGTTTTGGAAATGTTAATTTGGGTAATTAATTATGGAATACACTTTGGTTAATTAGATTATAAAATTTGGAATTTTGGTAATTTAATTAATTGGGCCTATTTTGGAAATTGGGCTTTAAAAGTTGTAATTGGGCTTTAATGGGCTTGGTTGTACCAAGATTGGTTTAGGCAAATTGGTTGGATCCAATTAGGCCCAAAACCATATCCATAAAGTCCAATTATGACTAATGGACCTTTAATAAAAATTGGGCCTAATGGGCCTAAATTGGTTTCTTGGCAAATAAGGGTGATTCCTTAAATGGGCTTTGGTATTTGGGTTTGACCCATATTGACCAAAAGTCCATGCCTTAAGAAATTAATTAAAAGCCCATTGGACTTTAATTAAATTAACATTGGATGTTATCGGGCTTTGAGACCCGTAACGATTAGATTTGGAATCTAAGTCGAAAGGTTCGTTAATAAAGTGTAATATTTAATTTGGAATTAAATAGTGAATTAGTATTAAAACATATTAAATTGGATTTAATGTTGTAGTTTAATTTAATTCAAGAATTCATACTTTGAGTACTTATTCGCAAAGACGAGTTTGACTCGCGCAAAATCAAATCGTTGTTTGAACATTGGATGGTCATTACTATTCAGATTAATTAATTGGATTATATTGATTGATAACATGCTTTTGTGAATACATGGTTGCGATGCATGAATAATGTATATCTGAGGGATATTAGATGGGTGGGGCAATTTTGGAAATTGTTGTAATAAATTTAGAATTTATTAAATTGGACATGCGTGTCCAGCCTATTACCTCCTTACTCTTTGTATTTCTCTTCTCACCTATTCCCCTCAATGTAAATGAGGTTTCTTTAGAAGTGTTATGTAATTGGGTAGAAGTAATACTTGTGCTAGCGGGAGAGAGGAAAATGAGAGATTTGTTCTAGGAACAATGTGTAAAGTATCCATCCGCATATCATTATTATGTTTATTTACATGCCTTATTATGTGTTTAGAATGCATGTTTAAGGGTGTATGATGATGAGACCTTAACAAAGATAATAAATTGGTTGCCAATTTTCACGCGAAAAAACCCTCAATACATATTACGCACTTTCCTTCCATTGAGTGATTCTTACTCAAGATCCAAGACTGGCATTGGTTTGTTGGCCAAAGTCAAAACCTTTGTCCGTTGCAGATGTGTTTGAATCATGAAAGCTTTGTTCCATATCGGTGTCTTGTCCAAGTTGTGATTTTTTGGCCAAAGTCAAGATCACTTCTTGTCCATCGACATTGATTACGAAGCTTTCCAAGGTCAATGGGTCACGCTTAACTGGGATCATTAAGTTTGTTGTGCCAAAGCCAAGGCTTAGTTGATTCAGAGGAAAAATGTTAGGAAAATATATTGGACATATTGGCATATATAAGATATATGTTTCGGACTTGGATGTCCACCTACTGGATCTAGGAATTAGATGAGATCCAATTGATCTTAGAGATCTACCTAGTTAAATATCATACAATTTGTTGGCCAAAGTCCAGGTTGTGTGTTATTTAACGGGATCCTAGCCCACTAGGAAACAAGGTTTCCCGAGTACTCAACAGAGGGTTAGAGACTCGCCGAAAAATAGTGGGAGACAAGTATTAAATTTGGAATTTCGTTTAGATACTTGCCATACGCGCTCAATTCAATTTTTCGTCAATAAATTAATATATTAGTTGGACTAATATTTAAATGTTGTTTTAATTGAACAGTTGGACTGTATTCAAACTATTCATTTATAGTTGATTATATAATTGGATTATAGTAATCAATATATTTGAATTAAATTGATCATTTATAGTTGATTATATAAGTGGATTATAGTAATCAATATATTTGAATTTAATCATTTAAATTATAGTTGATTAAATAGTTGGACTATAGTAATCATTATAATAAATAGTACCTAAAATCGTTGATTGGATAGTTGGACTATAGCAATCAAGATAAATTGAAAGATTAATGTTTAAAACATAATCCTGGGTGAAAATGTATTTAAACGACTTTAATTTTCAAATTGGGAATAAAATCTCAGAATAGTTCTGAGAACCGAGAAGTTACTTTATTTGATAAGTGTAACATCTCGAGCCTAAGCCCGGAGTTGAGTAGAGCATGACCTTTGGAAGATTCATGTGATGATAACTTTAGTGCTCAATCCGTTATACTTGCCGTTAGACTTTAGAAGTACAAATTGCAATACAAAACTCTTGGAGAGTTAATGGCTATGCTCAAGGAGTCAAACCCAAATTTTGCAATAGGGCAAGAAGCGCAAGACGCATCTTAATTTAACATCCTAGAAGACCAAGGCTTGGCCGAAGGCTTCTAGATGTGTGAAAAGGGCAAAGGCAAAATCATCATAGTCTTCTGGGAAGACAAAAAGGTGTAGACAACAGAACCTGACGATGCTGTTCTAGGCTCGCGGCCTAGTTGGGAAGTATAAAATAACATGGAGTCGCCACCCGGTGTGAACCGGGACAAAGATTTAAGGCCGCACTCACCCCTCGTAAGGGAAGACCTCAAACCGTTGGGTTCGGAATGGTCCCTTACTTATGTCACTTGTGATGATATAATTTGTGCAATAAACTAACCGAATCTATTCATCATTCATGCTCAAGGGTACTTAGATCTAACATGCTTTCATCCAAATAATTCCACGCAATGTAACACAACAAGCATATTGAACCATTAATCAACATGTATAAATCATTACCCGAACGCATCATAAACTAAGAACATGCATAATGAACAACCTAAACATGCTTTAACAAATGAATAACAAACTAAATTAAACCATGCTTTAAATAATAAACATATAACCTAAAGACTATAACATGCTCAAATACAAATTAGGATGAGACGAGATGCGTGCATCTTAAGTGGTACGTGGCATTGTATCCCGAGTGCAGACCATACTACCGTCCATTCGGATTCGGCTATGGAATTTACGTTCGGGTTTCCATCCGATATACCACAAAAGAGAACACATATCCCGCTCATCCAACAATCACATCATGCTTCAAACGACTCTCATGCAATTATATATCAAAATAAATAAAACAACAATAAAGAAGATAAGTAGAAAGGTGCCCTCAGGTCTAACCTCTTTTGTCGTCTAAGAAAGGGCGTTACACGTCCGTTGGAAGGGTGAATGATCCGCTACTCTTTTAGTTCACCAACTCAACGTCTTTCCTCGCTGTTTTGCTGTTCGGGCTGATATGCAAAAATGCAGTGCCTACAGTCGCCCCCACTTTGATGGGACTTGTGCAGTGTGTGACAATGACAATCCTATCAAAGTACGTGCAATGCATTTTTACTTACCTGGCTCGCCAGCTGTCACCTGGTCTGCTTGCTGCTGAGTTGATAATGCTAAACCCCGTACCTAGGGCGTCGCGGTTGCGTCTCCGTACCTAGAGTGTCGCAGTGATGATGTTGGTTGTCTGGATGCTAACCCCGTACCTAGGGTGTCGCAGTGATGTCTCCGTACCTAGAGAGCCACAAATGTCTGAATAGTCCACATGTCGTACCTGGCGTGCTAACCCCGTACCTAGGGCGTCGCTGTGGTCTGAATGTTAACCCCGTACCTAGGGTGTCGCAGTGACGTCTCCGTACCTAAAGAGCCACAAATGTCTGAGTGCTAACCCTGTACCTAGGGTGTCGCAGTGACACCTCCGTACCTAGAGTGCCACAAATGTCTGAATAGTCTACATGCCGTACCTAGCGTGCTAACCCCGTACCTAGGGCGTCGCTGTGGTCTGAATGCTAACCCCGTACCTAGGGTGTCGCAGTGACGTCTCCGTACCTAGAGAGCCACAAATGTCTGAATGCTAACCTCGTACCTAGGTTGTCGCAGTGACGCCTCTGTACCTAGAGTGCCACAAATGTCTGAATGCTAACCCCGTACCTAGGGTGTCGCGGTCACGTCTCCGTACCTAGATAGCCACAAATGTCTGAGTGCTAACCCCGTACCTAGGGTGTCGCTGATATGATGATGGTCCATTTCCGAACCGTGCTCCATTTTTGGAGTGCCATTTTCGACGAGTGATGAGATAATGGTCCATTTCCGAACCGTGCTTCATTTCCGGAGTGCCATTTTCGGCATGCTAAACCCCATTTTCGAGGCATCACTGATATGATGATGGTCCATTTCCGAACCGTGCTCCATTTCCGGAGTGCCATTTTCGGCATGCTAAACCCTATTTCCGAGGCATCGCTGATATGATGATGGTCCATTTCCGAACCGTGCTCCATTTCCGGAGTGCCATTTTCGGCATGCTAAACCCCATTTCCGAGGCATCGCTGATATGATGATGGTCCATTTCCGAACCGTGCTCCATTTCCGGAGTGCCATTTTCGGCATGCTAAACCCCCACCCCATTTCCGAGGCATCGCTGATATGATGATGGTCAATTTCCGAACCGTGCTCCATTTCCGGAGTGTTACTGTGATGTGGTGTGATGAGGTCCATTCCCGAACCGTCACCGTGTTGTGGTCCATTCCCGAACCGATCTCCATTCCCAGAGTGTTGCTGTGATGTGATGAGGTCCATTCCCGAACCGTCACCGTGTTGTGGTCCATTCCCGAACCGATCTCCATTCCCGGAGTGTGTGCTGTGATGTGATGAGGTCCATTCCCGAACAGTCACCGTGTTGTGGTCCATTCCCGAACCGATCTCCATTCCCGGAGTGTTGCTGTGATGTGATGAGGTCCATTCCCGAACCGTCACCGTGTTGTGGTCCATTCCCGAACCGATCTCCATTCCCGGAGTGTTGCTGTGATGTGATGAGGTCCATTCCCGAACCGTCACCGTGTTGTGGTCCATTCCCGAACCGTTGATGTGATGTGGTCCATTCCCGAACCGATCTCCATTCCTGAAGTGCCATTCCCGGCGTGCTCATTCCCGAGCTGTCCATTCCCGGACTGTCCATTCTCGGACTATATCTCCATTCTCGGAGTGCCATTCCCGGCGTGCCATTCTCGGCGTGCTCATTCTCGAGCTGTCCATTCCCGAACTGTCCATTCTCGGACTATATCTCCATTCTCGGAGTGCCATTCTCGGCGTGCCATTCCTGGCGTGCTCATTCCCGAGCTGTCCATTCCTGGACTGTCCATTCCCGGACTAAAATCTCCATTCTTGGAGTGCCATTCTCGGCAGAACTGATCTGATGTGATGCGGGACTCGACCCCAGAATGCCATACCCGGCAATGCTGATCTGATCTAATGTGGGCCTCCCCCCAGAATGCCATACCCGGCAATGCTGATCTGATGTAATGTGGGCCTCGCCCCCAGAATGCCATACCCGGCAGAAGCTGATCTGATGTAATGTGGGCCTCGCCCCCAGAATGCCATACCTGGCAATGCTGATACTGATGTAATGTGGGCCTCGCCCCCAGAATGCCATACCCGGCAAGACTGATACTGATGTAATGTGGGCCTCACCCCTAATGTGGCATACCCGGCAAGACTGATACTGATGTAATGTGGGCCTCGCCCCCAGAATGCCATACCCGGCAATGCTGATACTGATGTAATGTGGGCCTCGCCCCCAGAGTGCCATATCGGGCAACACTGATACCGATAATGATGTGGGCCTCGCCCCCAGAGTGCCATACCCGGCAAGATTGATACTGATGCTAATATGGGCCTCGCCCTAGACTGATGCTGATGTCTGATGTGGGCCTCGACCCTGGGACTCATTCCCGAAACTGCTGACAAGGTGGGCCTCGACCCTGGGATCCATTCCCGGATTCATTCCAAATTCTGACGACGTGGGCCTCGGCCCTGGGATTCATTCCCTGGATTCACTCCAAAACTCTAGCGATGTGGGATTCATTCCCCTGGGATTCATTCCCGAAACTCTGACGATGTGGGCCTCAACACTGGGATTCATTCCTCAAACTGCTGATAAGGTGGGCCTCGGCCCTGAGTTGATACTGATGTGGGCCTCGCCCCAAACTGATACTGATGTGGGCCTCGCCCCCAGACTGAAACTGATGTGGGCCTCACCCCAAACTGATGCTGATGTGGGCCTCAACCCCGGGACTCATCCCCAAACGAATACTAATACGGGCCTCGACCCCAAACTGAAACTGATGTGGGCCTCGCCCCAAGCTGATGTGGGCCTCGCCCCAAACTGATACTGATGTGGGCCTCAACCCCGAGACTCATCCCCAAACGAATACTGATATGGGCCTCGCCCTAAAACTGATACTGATATGGGCCTCAACCCTGGGTCTCATCCCCAAAACTATTACTCATATGTTGCTGATTCTGGTTGGCTTGTTTTTGCCGCTTTCTCTTTTTCTTCTTTGAAACCTGTGAATACAAAACGAAACAAACACAAAAAGAATGCAAATACGTTACGTGTATACATGCATGCATGAATGAATTTCCTATTTCGTTGGGTTAGGTCTTCCGCCAGTTCTCCAGGTGATTGCTCGGCCTTCTCACTAGTCTCATGACTCAATATCTTGTTACATCCTTGATTCGTTATGTGGTAGACTGGTCGCCCCCAGTCTTGATTTAGCTTTCCGTTCTCTGCTGTTTGTACTTGGTAAAGATGAACCACATGGTGGGGCCTTCCATATCATACTATATCACATGCTACGAAATAGTCCCAATAGTTACACATATTATTGCCCTCAAAGAATGCTCAGTATTGAAACCAGAGAACCTTCAAAACATTCAATGCAACTCAAATCCAAGTCTTTGAATAAATGATCTAAGCCAGACTCAAGGTGTGTGTGTGCAAAGGTTCCTTCGCAGATTCATCCTTAAGTAAGCTAACTCAATGATTTCGTTTCAAAAATCGGGATCGATGGGTCAAACCAACCTAGATGTCTCAATTATGCCTGTAGTTGCTTTTCTGTGCTCAATGTGGTATGGTTTTCTTTCTCTTTTGTCTCTTTCTTTTTTCTTTTCTTTTCTTTTTCTCTTTTTTCTTTCTCTTTTTTTTTTCAACACACCTACCCTTTAAGGTAGCATTTCTCCTTATGGTGGTCCTAATACTCGCCCATGGGTAGCTTCACGCTTATTGGTTATAAGTGGTTCAATTCTTTTCTTTAGAGAATTTTCTTTCATTTTCAACCATACCACACATCATAACATAAGCAAATCAAGATAGACATCTAAGCAAACGGTCATTCACCGACCTACAATTTCTTCAACTAGTCACCTTGCCAACTACTCAGGTTTTCACCGCTAAGAACCTATAGTGAAGTGCTTACGAGTCTAACATAGATCAATCACTCAAAGTATCAGATAAAAGCACATTAAGGGTTTATCGTTTCTAAGATTTCATCCTAAAGCAAACGAGTTCATCATTGGACTTATGTCTAACTATCAAAGACTAAAAACAAACAATTTTTCTTTTTTTCTTTTTTTTTTTTTTTTTTTTTCTTTTCTTCTCTCTTTTCATTTTTTTCCTTTTTTTTTTCTCTTTTTCCTTTTTTTTTTTCCTTTTTTTTTGGGCCCACCATAGTCTTTCTATCATTGCCGTAAGATTTTCTGTTCATCAATTTCCTTTTCCCCGATATCTATGTTTTCTAAACTCTTCTTGACAAGTCTTCTTTTATCCCTAACCCAACGGATATCTATGATGGCTTTTAAGACACGAGGGTTAACATGATGCATGTATGCATGAGATGCATGTGATGTATGAGACACAATATGCATGGGGTTATCAAAAGCATAAAGGGTGGCTCCTATAGGTCATACAACTATGGTTCACATGTGGGTTTACATGAGTGTGGACAAAGGCTCTCGTTTGACGAAGGATTACCCACAACTAGGACTCCCCACTCAAGGGTTCAAGCGACCAAGTGAGTGCACCTTTTTTATACCTTACGGTACGTGCCAACGAGTTACGGTGTGTGACTAACTGTCGAATGGATTTCCCGTTGTAAATTCCCCAGAGGGAGGGTGGAGCGAGGCTCTCTTAAGTACCCAAGCCCCTTAGGCTCTTATCGCTTGGTGTCAGGAATAAACAACGAGTCCTCCTAACTAGTCTGTCACAACAAGCTACAAGTGATGATTTATCTAGGTGCCCTCACAGCTTTTCCCCGAAGGGTAGTGAGTGAAGGAAGACACCCAACCATCACCTAGCTTCAACAAAGCCTTTGATTAACTCCCTCAACCCACTGTAGAAATGGTCAACTAATGCACAAATTATACACATCACAAGACATGATTTCGAGGCCGATTCAAAATATCCCCAGTGGAGTCGCCAGACTGTAGACAACAGAACCTGGGCGACGCTGTTCTAGGCTCGCGGCCTAGTTGGGAAGTATAAAATAACATGGAGTCGCCACCCGGTGTGAACCGGGACAAAGATTTAAGGCCGCACTCACCCCTCGCAAGGGAAGACCTCAAACCGTTGGGTTCGGAATGGTCCCTTACTTATGTCACTTGTGATGATATAATTTGTGCAATAAACTAACCGAATCTATTCATCATTCATGCTCAAGGGTACTTAGATCTAACATGCTTTCATCCAAATAATTCCACGTAATGTAACACAACAAGCATATTCAACCATTAAATCAACATGTATAAATCATTACCCGAACGCATCATAAACTAAGAACATGCATAATGACAACCTAAACATGCTTTAACAAATGAATAACAAACTAAATTAAACCATGCTTTAAATAATAAACATATAACCTAAAGACTATAACATGCTCAAATACAAATTAGGATGAGACGAGATGCGTGCATCTTAAGTGGTACGTGGCATTGTATCCCGAGTGCAGACCATACTACCGTCCATTCGGATTTGGCTATGGAATTTACGTTCGGGTTTCCATCTGTTATACCACAAAAGAGAACACATATCCCGCTCATCCAACAATCACATCATGCTTCAAACGACTCTCATGCAATTATATATCAAAATAAATAAAACAACAATAAAGAAGATAAGTAGAAAGGTGCCCTCAGGTCTAACCTCTTTTGTCGTCTAAGAAAGGGCGTTACACGTCCGTTGGAAGGGTGAATGATCCGCTACTCTTTTAGTTCACCAACTCAACGTCTTTCCCCGCTGTTTTGCTGTTCGGGCTGATATGCAAAATGCAGTGCCTACAAAAGGACATATCCCAAGACGTCTGCCTAAATTGTGGCAAACGAGGTCACTTGGATGTGACTGCTGTATGGAGAAGGCAGACATGAAGGAAATGAAGACGGGAAAGGCTCTGACTTCAAATATGTTTGTCATAAACATGTTCACCGCTAGTATTAAAATTGGATTTTAGATACTGGATGTGGTACATAAATATGTACTGGTGTGCAGAATCTGCTGACAAGCAAGATACTGACTTCAGTTGAGATTTATCTGCGAATCGGAAACGGGACGAAAGTCGCTGTTTTAACCGTAGAAACCTAAGTTTAGGAACCACCCTTCGGGTGTGTACTTAAATTAGGAAATTGTTATAATATATCTAGTTTGACTAGGAACATTATCTCCATATCAGTGTATAACTCGTTACGAGTATACTTTTATATTCTAGAACACTAAAGTGTTTTATTTTATAAAGATGATATTGAGATAAATGCATTAGATGTAAATAACAGTATTTATATTTTGAATATAAATGAATCTCAAACGTATAACATGACAAATAGATAGCTCTAACTGATTTGATCAGATGAGACTTATTAGTGGCATTGTTGTCTAGGACACAATTAAACGAGACTCGTATATCCATACTTTTGAAGAGTGGGTACTAGGACAGATTTGATCCTAATCAAATAAGTCTACGAATCTAGTTCATTGGGCAAAGTGCCTAAAACACCTTTACTTGGTAAAAGTGTAAGTGCCACCGATCTGTTAGCCCTCATTCATAGTGACTTAAGTGGGCCCATATCTAGCAAGGCTAGAGGTGGATATTAATGTTTCGTGACCTTTACGGATGTGGCATCGCGTTATGGTTATGTGTTTCTTTTGAAACACGAATCAGAAACTTTTAGAGTTTCGACACGAAGTAGACAAACATATCGGCTAAAGTATAAAAACATCACGGTTAGACCAAGATGAAAATACTTAAGCAGTAAGTTTCTCAATTACTTGAAAGAGTATAGTATTCTTTCAATGAGGACTCCTCTCGGAACACGTCAGTTTGACGGTGTGTCTGAACAGAGAAACCGAATTTTGTTAGACAAGATAAGGTTAATCATGAGTCGTTCTGAGCTACCATTTCCTTCAACGGATACGCATAAACAGTACAAAACTTATTTTGAATAAGATTCCATGAAAATCTGTTAGACAGAATTCATATTAGATATGAACAGGAAAGAAACTGGGTTTTCTCATTCCTGTTGATTTGGGAATGCTGGGCATGTGTTTGGATGATACCAAACTAAAACCCAAATCGGATAAGTGTCTAATTGTGGGTTATCCTAGGGAAACCAAAGTATAGTACTTATACATCTCACATGAGAACAATGTAATTGTTGCTCACCATGCGATTTTCCTTAGAGGAATACCTATATGCAGTGGAAAGTGGGAGGATAGTAAAACTCGATGAAAAATCAGAGTAATACTGTTCAAGGCACCGAATCCTGTTGGAACATAAACAGTTCATCTGGGATGAAACTGTACCAATAATCTTCGAATACACAAGAACCGCGTAGATCGGAGAGAGTCAGAAAACAACCTGGGAGGTATGGGTTTCTGATCTCACCTCATAAAGATGTCAATCTTATTTAGGAATACAAACCGAATACGTATGAGGAAGTGATACAAGGTATCGACTCCCTATTATGGCAAGTGCCATAAAGTCCGAAATGGATTCCATGTATATCAACTAAGTTTGGACGCTAGTTGATGTACCAGAAGGTATTGTGCCTATTGGTATTATAAGTCTTCAAGGAAGACGTACATGGATGGCAACATACCAACGTACAAAGTTAGGTTTGTAGCGAAAGGGTATCGTCATTAACATTGTGTCGATTATGACGAAACCTTTTACCTGTTGCCATTGTTAAATCCATTTGGATAATGCTTGCTAATGCATTATGTTTCATTATGAAATGTGGCAGCTGAACGTCAAAATCACTTTCCTTAAACGGAAACCTTTTGGAGGATGTTTATAACATCATGACGATTTTGTCGTACCAATAACTAGCAAACAAGGTTTGCAGGTTATTCGATCCATGTAGGGATTCAAGCAAGCATTAGGTTCTTGGAACTATCATTTTGATGTAATCATGATTGTGTATGATTTGATTCAAAATGAAAATTATTCTTGTGTATATAAGAGGGTTAGTGGGAGCGCACTGACAATGAATGTCCTATAAAATGATGATATATCATTTCTTAAAAATAATATTCCCATATTATACAATCGGTGAAAACTTGGCTTTCATGAAAAATTATCCGTAGAATTCTTGGGAGAGACAACCTTTATTTTAGGAATAAAGATCTACTGGGACAGATTTAAAGTTGTTAACACTCTCCGAGAACTCGTACATTGAATTATATGCACGCGACATTGTGTCTCATACGCTTTGAGCATATGGAGTCACAATGAAGCAATCCATGTGATAGTCATTGGATTGATCTTAAGAACATACTAAATATCTTAGAGAACTAAGGATGATGTCTTAAACTATGGAGAATGAGAACTTGAAGTGACTGAGACCACTACTGCAAGTTTCCTAACCGATATAACGACTATAAGTCATAACAACGGTACTATACGGTTTGAATAACGGAACAGTGAGCTAGAGATCTTCCAAGCAAGATATTGTTACCGGATAAACAACAAAAGCGGAATATTGCTGCAAGCTGAGGCAGCAATAGAAGCCTTTTGGATCGATAATAATCCTAATTAGATTAGGAGTAATTCTGTTAGAAGTTGAGCTAGGCTGCAGCACAGGCTAAAGAATCAATGGTCTCATCAACGATCCAGATATATACTTTGATATTCATCTGATTCGTTCGGATCATACATCATGGCGATGTGATGATCGTATAAATCACGTCAGATGATCATCATGCAAATCCGCTGACGAAAATATTTTCTCAGCAGAAGTTTGAGCGTACTGTATATAGTTCAGGTTTAGGACACTTGAGTGATTAGCTATAGGCCAAGTGGGAGATTGTTGGACAGTTATGACCCATAGCATCACTATTTGTACAAGAACATGGTGTTGATTGTACAAATTAACTATGTGACAAAGGAAATTACCTTTTATCACTTGTAATCGGATTACCAAGATACATAAGTGATAAAAGTCCTTATGATTAGTTCCGGATTTAGATGATATGAGACAATATCAATCCACGAAGGTTTAATCATTAAATATCCCTAGTCGTAGTATTATCGAAACATGACATCGATAATGCGGAATAGACTAGTATTGCACGTGTGCGTGTTATGAGAGCATAACGGCATAGTTCTCATATATTTGGGTATAGGATACTCATGCAAGTGCAGTAGAAGCTTGTGTTTTACTGATGGTACGGAAAACAGCTTTGCTCTGGATAGACCCATCGGAATCCCATTGGTAGTAGACTATGTGTCTATGGGAGTCCGAATTCAGGGTAGGTGTATTTGGTCTTAACCTGAGACTTGCACCACTAATACTTGCGACAATCAATATACTTTGGTTTTGGTTGTCCAGGGCTTTAACCGGTTTTGTGTACGCCTCTTCTGGGTATATTGAGAATCGTAGTGTATTGGGTAAGATGTCAAGACGGAAGTATCACTCCAGTCATAGTGGAGATGATGATCACGTAGGATACGAAACTCGTTCTCTTTTATGTTGCAGCTATCGGGATAATATGACTAGGTCATAGTTATCCGATTATAGAGACTAGTTACCAGAGATCCGATATGTGCTTCGTACGGGGCAGATACAATTCCAGCCCCAGGCCTAGCATGTGACATCCGATACTGGATCGTAATACGCAATACTACGTATACTACGCCTGATATAGATCACTTATTCCTGTAAGGATATTTCTGGAGAATTAGGTAGGCACGGTGCTTTGTTAGAAGCCAACCATGTCTTGTAAATCGATAAAAACGTAGTAAGAGGTACGTACTTTTTCGGATTGTCCGACGACCAGATTTACTGCCAACATATTCGGGGATCTCATGGGTCGCTTCCTGAAGATTCACCGATGATGTATGACTCACACATTATTAATCTGGGATTAATTAGATGAGAGAGAAAATTAATCTGGGATTAATTACAGAGATATTTTATCTGGGATAAAATATTATTAAAGGGAGAGAGTGATTAATTTGGAATTAATCGATAAATTAATATATTCAATATATTAAAAGAAATTGGATTTCGGACAAACCAGTTAATTTAGAATTAATTCGTAAGCGATGTGAATAGTAATTTTGCTTGGCATAATTATTTAATTAAATTTGATTTAATTACGTCGCAACGAAAAATTCGTTAATTCGGAATTAACGAACCCGAGCCCGGGAGTGTTTGCGGGTCCACTCGTATTTCGAATCAAGTGGGGCCCACAAGTCACATCGCGCGTCACATCAGTCACTCAAGTGATGGAAGTCTTATCACCTTTTTGGTGATTGACATCTAGTCACTATTCATTGAGTGATGGATGTAGTTGGTTGATGTGAATAGTTGGTGAAAAGCTTTTGATGGCTTGAAAGACATTTATCAATATTTTATTATATTGGTGTTTGACTTTCAAAATGTGTATTAGATACACAATTCTCTACACACAAAATAACATCATCTTCTCTCTTTTCTCTCTACAAGTTTCGGTCATGGTGGCCTTTTCTCTCCTAACCAATTCGGCCAAGGGCCACATTTTTGTTTCTTATTTTCTTGGCAAGGCCGAGAATCACAAAGAAGCTAAGTAAGATTTGAGGCAAATTTTCTTATGTGCTAGCACACCAAAAGGGTCAATACAAGGTGATAGGGAAACTCACTTGTGAGCATGGAATCACTATTGTTGAAGCTTGGAGCTTGAAGACAATCATGGATGACAAAAACCTTGCTTGGCCGAGAGCTTCATCACCATGGAGGAAAAAGTTTTGTTCTTCGACGCATCCAATCCGATCAATGTGAGTATGATTCCGCCATAATTCATTGTTGTATTCGCACATGTTTCTTGCTTGAAATCGATCCCGGGACTATAGTAGAAACCCAACACAAACCTTGTTTGCTTGTTTTGGTAAGACAAAACCGTCAAGATGTTATAAACATCCTCCAAAAGGTTTCCGTTTAAGGAAAGCGATTTTGACGTTCAGCTGCCACATTTCATAAATGAAACATGTAGCATTAGCAAGCATTATCCAAATGGATTTAACCATGGCAACAGATAAAAGGTTTCGTCGTAATCAGCACAATGTTGATAACGATACCTTTTCGCTACAAGCCTAGCTTTGTACGTTGGTATGTTGCCATCCATGTATGTCTTCCTTGAAGACTTATATAGTACCAATAGGCACAATGTCTTCCGGTACATCAACCAGTGTCCAAACTTAGTTGGTATACATGGAATCCATTTCGGATATTATGGCACTTTGCCATAATAGGGAGTCGATACCTTGTATCACTTCCTCATACGTAGTCGGTTCATCATTCTCAATAAGATTGACATCTTTACGAGGTGAGATCAGAAACCCATACCTCCCAGGTTGTTTTCTGACTCGCTCCGACTTACGCGGTTATTGTGTATTCGAAGATTGTGGTACAGTTTCATCCCTGATGAACTGTTTGTGTTCCATTAAGGAATCGGTGCCTGGAACAGTATTACTCTGATTTTCATCGAGTTTTACTTTCCTCCCACTTACCACTGCATATAGGTATTCCTCTAAGGAAAACTGCATGGCGAGCAACAATTACATTGTTCGCTAGTGAGTTGTATAAGTACTATACTTTGGTTACCCTAGGATAACCTACAATTAGGCACTTATCCGATTTGGGTTTTAGTTTGGTATTATCCAAACATATGCCCAACATTCCCAAATCTTCAGGAATGAGAAAACCCGGTTTCTTTCCTGTTCATATCTAATATGAAATCTGTCTAATAGACTTTTCATGGAACCTTATTCAAAATAAGTTTTGCACTGTATAATGCGTATCCCTAGAAGGAAATGGTAGCTCAGAGCGACTCGTGATTAACCTTATCATGTCCAATAAAATTTGGTTTCTCAATTCGGGCACACCGCTCAAATTGAGGTGTTCCGGGAGGAGTCGACTATGAAAGAATACTATACTCTTTTAAATATTCGAGAAGCTTATTGCTTAAGTATTTTCCATCACAGTCCAATCGTGATGTATTAACACTCTTACCGATCTGTTTGTTATACTTCGTGTCGAAACTCTTTGAATTCATCAAAAGTTTCCGATTAATGTTTCAAAACAAACACATAACCATAACACGATGCCACATCCGTAAAGGTTATGAAGCGTCATATCCACCTCTAGCCTAGCTAGACATGGGCCCACATTCGTCACTATGAATGAGGGCTAACAGATCGGTGGCACTTGCACTCTTACAAAGTAAAAGGTGTTTTAGGCACTTTGCCTAATAAACTAGATTCATAAATATTATTTGAATAGGATCAAATCCGTCCTAGTATACACTCTTCAAAAGTGTGGATATACGAGTCTTGTTTATGTGTCCCAGACAACAATGCCACAAATAAGTTTCATCTGATTAAATCAGATTTGAGCTATTGTTTTATCATGTTATATGTTTGAGATTCAATTATATTCAAAATATAAATATTGTTATTCACATCTAATGTGTTTATCTCAATATCATCTTTATAAAATAAAACACTTTAGTGTTCTAGAATATAAAGGTATATCCGCAACAGATTATACTCTGATATATAGATAATGTTTCTAGTCAAACTAGTTACATTATAACAGTTTCCTAATTTAAGTACACACCCGAAGGGTAGTTCCTAAACTTAGGTTTCTACGGTTAAAACAGCGACTCTCGTCCCGTTTCCGATTCGCAGATCAATCTCAACTAAAGTCAGTATCCTGCTAATCAGCAGATTCTGCACTACAGTACATATCTTATGTACAACACTTAGTATCAAAATCCAATTTTGAAACTAATAGTGAACATGTTTATGAAAAAAATATTTGAAGCCGGAGCCTTACCCCTCTTCACTTCCTTCATGTCTGCCTTGTCCATACGGCAGTCACGCTTCCAGTGACCCCGTTTGCCACAGTTTAGGCAGACATCTGGGATATGTCATTTGTCTTCCCAGAAGACTGTGATGATTTTGCCTTTGCCCCTTTTAGAAGCTCTGGCTCTGCCTCCTAAAGCATAGCCATCAACTCTCCAAGAGTCTACTCTTGGTTCACAATGAACCTGCCGCAGCTTTCGGGCAGAGACTATAAGATCAAATCTTTGGTAGTCTCAGCCACGTAGGTAATGTCCAGCTAACCTAGCACTAAAGTTATCATCACATGAATCTTCCAAAGAGCATGTTCTACTATTTTCTCAACTCTGGGCTTAGGCCCAAGAGGTTGTTCTATCAAATAGAATAACTTCTTAGTTCCCAGGACTATCCTGAGGTTTTATTCCTAATCTGAAAATTAAAACCGTTTAAAGACATTTTTACCCAGGTTAATGTTTTTAAACGCTAATCTTTCAGTATTTTGATTGCTATAGTCCAACTATCCAATCAACGATTTCTAGTACTATTTAATATAATGATTACTATAGTCTAACTATATAATCAACTATAATTTTATTGGTTAAATTCAAATATATTGATTACTATAATCCAATTATATAATCAACTATAATTGAAGTAGTTTGAATACAATCCAACTGTTTAATTAAAACAACGATATTAGTCCAACTAATATTTATGTATTGACGAAAAATTGAAATGAGCGCGTATTGACAAGTAGCTAAACAAAATTGTAAATTTAATACTTGCCTCCCACTATTTTTCGGTGAGCCTCTAACCCTCTGTTGATTACTCGGGAAACCTTGTTTCCTAGTGGGCTAGGATCCCGTTAAATAACACACAACCTTGACTTTGGCCAACAAATTGTATGATATTTAACTAGGTAGATCTCTAAGATCAATTGGATCTCATCCAATTCCTAGATCCAGTAGGTGGACATCCAAGTCCGAAACATATATCTTATATATGCCAATATGTCCAATATATTTTCCTAACCTTTTTCCTCTGAATCAACTAAGCATTGGCTTTGGCACAACAAACTTAATAATTCCAGTTAAGCGGGACCCATTGACCTTGGAAAGCTTCGTAATCGATGTCGATGGACAAGAAGTGATCTTGACTTTGGCCAAAAAATCACAACTTGGACAAGACACCGATATGGAACAAAGACTTCATGATTCAAACACATCCGCGATGGAGAAAGGTCTTGACTTTGGCCAACAAACCAGTGCCAATCTTGGATCTTGAGAAAGAATCATTCAATAGAAGAAAACGCTTAATATATGTTGAGGGTTTTTCACGTAATTGGCAACCAATTAATTATCTTTGTTAAGGTCTCATCATACACCCTTAAGCATGCATTCTAAAAACATAATAAGGCGCGTAAATAAATTTATAATGATATGCGGATGGATATTTAAAACACATTGTTCCTAGAACAAATCTCTCCATTTCCTCTCTTCCGCTAGCACAAATCTTACTTCTACCCAATTACATAACACTTCTAAAGAAACCTCATTTACATTGAGGGGAATAGGTGAGAAGAGAAATACAAAGAGTCAAGAGGTAATAGGCTGGACACGCAGGTCCAATTTAATAAATTCTAAAGTTATTACAACAATTTCCAAAATTGCCCTCACCCATCTAATATCCATCCGATATACATTATTCATACATCACATCCATGTATTCACACAAAGTATGTTATCAATCAATCTAATCCAATTAATTAATCTGAAATTAATAACCATCCAATGTTTAAACAACGATTTGATTTGCTCGAGTCAAACTCGTTTTAAGAATAAGTACTCAAAGTACGAATTCTCGAATTATATTAAACTACAACATTAAATCCAATTTAATTTGTATTCAATACTAATTCTTTATTTAATTCTAAATTAAATAATTACACTTTATTAATGAGCCTTTTGCGACTTAGATTCTAAATCTAATCTATACGGGTCTCAAAGCCCAATTAACATCCAATGTCAATTTAATTAAAGTCCAATGGGCTTTCAATTAATTTCTTAAGGCATGGACTTTGGTCAATATGGGTCAAACCCAAATACCAAAGCCAATTTAAGGAATCACCCTTATTTGCCAAGAAACCAATTTAGGCCCAATTAAAATTAAAGGTCCATCTTATTATATTTGGACTTTATGGATATGGTTTTGGGCCCAATTGGATCCAACCAATTACCTAAACCAAACTTGGCCCAACCAAGCCCATTAAGCCCAAATACAACTTTAAAAGCCCAATTCCAATTTAGCCCAATTAATTAAATTACAAAATTCCAAATTTCACAATTAAATTAATCTAAAGTGTATAGCCATAATTAATTAACCAAATTAACATTTCCAAAATACCAATTTACATAATTAATTATGCTAATCATCATCAACACATGTCCAACATTATTGAATCAAAAAATCATATCATTTCCATGCTTCTAAGTCACGGCATTTAGGGTTTTTTTTGTTCAATTACGATTTCAATCTAATTGAATCCTAAATCAACATTTCCCAAGTCTTTCAAACTCATCCAGTGATTCAAAAAATAAAATTATCATGACATTAGGGCAACTCAAAGTTTCGGCCAAGCCAAGAATTTGGGGAAAATTTGATCCAATTCAATTTTCATCAAATTGATCATGCATAATACTATGTTATCATCATTCAAGCATACTCAAACAATCAATTTAATCCAAACATGCTCAAATCAATTTTACTCAATTTTACCCTAATTCCAATTTCATGCTTAAATCAAGGCTCTTGATACCATTGTTGGGTTTCTACTATAGTCCCAAGATCAATCAAGCAATGAAATCAATGTGAATACAATAAAGAAGTATGGCGGAATCATACTTACAATGATCGGATTTGCGATGCATTGAACACAAAACTTTTTACTCCTTCATGAAGCTCACGGCCAAGCCCAAATTTGTGCTCCTAGTTTTTGGTCACCCTCCATGTGTGTGCTCCAAGCTCCAAGCTTTGTCAATGGTGATTCCATGCTCAAGGGTTTGTTTCCCTATCACCTTTGGATGACTCTTTAGTGTGCTAGCACTTGAAAATTTTTTCCATAAATTCTTCCTAAGCTTCTTATAACTCTCGGCTTTGAAGAAACAAAAGAGAGAAGAAGATGGCCCCTGGCCGAATGTAGCAGGGAGAGAGAGAGGAAGAGAATGAGTTGGTTTTTTTTTTGTGTATTTGGTTTTCCAAAAACTAATACCAAAAATTCAAATCCAAAAAGTACAAGGCAATAAAGCCTATCAACCACCCCCATCAATCACAAGTGACTAACATCACATCACTCAAAGTGACAAGATATACATCACTTGAATGACTAATGATGTGACGCTTGATGTGATTTGTGGGCCGCACTTAAATTCGAAATGCGAGTGGGCCCTCAAACACACCCGGGCTCGGGTTCGCTAATTCCGAATTAACGAATTTTCTGTTGCGACGTAATTAAATCAAATTTAATTAAATATTATGCCTAGTAAAATTACTATTCACGTCACTAGCGAATTAATTCTAAATTAACTCGTTCGCCTGAATTAAAATCTAATTTTAATTCGGCGTCGAAATCCAATTTCATTTAATATATCGAATATATTATTTTATCGATTAATTCCAAATTAATCGTTCTCTCTCTTTAAATAATATTTTATCCAAGATAAAATATCTCCGTAATTAATCCCAGATTAATTTTCTCTCTCAATTAATTAATCCCAGATTAATAATGTGCGAGTCATATGTCATCGGTGAATCTTCGGGAAGCGATCCATGAGATCCATGGATATGTTGGCAGTAAATCTGATCGTCGGACTATCCGAACACGTACGTACTTAAACTACATTTTTACCGATTTACAAGACATGGTTGACTTCTAGCAAAGCACCGTGCCTACCCAATTCTCCAGAAATATTCTTAAAGGAGTATGTAATCTATATCATGCGTAGTATACGTAGTATTACGTATTGCGATCCAGTATCGGATGTCACGTGCTAGGCCTGGGGCTGGAATTGTGTCTGCCCCGTATGAAGCACATGTCGGATCTCTGGTAACTAGTCCCTATAATCGGATAATCATGACCTAGTCATATTATCCCGATGACTGCAGTACTAAAGAGTACTAGTTTCGTATCCTACGTGACCATCATCTCCACTATGATTAGAGTGATACTTCTATCTTGACATCACACCTAATACACTACGATTCTTAATATACCCAGAAGAGGCGTACACAGAACCGGTTAAAGCCTGGACGACCAAAACCAAAGTATATTGATTGTCGCAAGTATTAGCAGTGCAAGTCTCAAGTTAAGACCAAATACACCTACCCTGATTCGGACTTCCATAGACACATAGTCATACTACCAATGGAATTCCGATGGGTCTATCCAGAGCGAAGCTGTTTCCGTACCATCGGTAACACAACCTCCTATTACACTTGCATAAGTATCCAATACTTAAATATATGAGAACTATGTCGTTATGCTCCCACAACGCGCACAAGTGCAATACTTGTCTATTCGCATTATCGATGTCAAATCTCGATAATACTCCGACTATGGGTGTTTTAATGATTAAACCTTCGTGGATTGATATTGTCTCATATCATCTCAATCCGGAACTAATCATAAGGACCTTTTATCATTTATGTATCTTGGTAATCTAATTACAAATGATAAAAGAGCAATTTTCTTTGTCACATAGTTAATTTGTACAACACACCATGATCTGTACAAATAGTGATGTTATGGTCATAATTGTCCAACACTTACAATTTGCCTATTATGTCAAATACGCTTCTTTACTAGTTCATACCTAGATTCCGTTGAATTTCTGAGTTTGGCCATCTCGCTCGCTCATGATTTTCCTGCCCCAAAAATGTCATTCTTTTCTTGTTCGTATTCTAAATGTGTTCTAGTTTGGGGGGGTTTGATACATACATTCTATAGGAATCTATGAATACGCATTTATGCTTCCCATTTAAGCTCGGTGATGATATGGTTAGGTGCCGATATACTCACTAGAGTCGGGGGCTACTGTAAGGAAAAGTTGTCATTCGTTCTGCCGGAGCTTGGGTCAGCTATTCCACTTCTTAGGTTTCCACCATTTCTACCATACATTCTGAAATCTCCATAATCGTTTTCGTCTTGAAGTTACTTTACCCATGCTACTATACGTACTAAACTCTTTTGTCGCTTCCCACTTCCTTCTTTTTGTTTCTATATTCCTTCTCCTAGTGGTTCATCCTTCTAGGCTCCTTCTTAGATATCTGCTCTTGTTATAGATCACGACTGTGATACTCTGTCATGTTGTTCATACTGGCACTTTTGCTAACCTCTTGGTGTACTTAAATCCCATAGTCTACTTTTTTTAAACTTACGTAGATTCTTACTGGTATTAGTCTGATTTATGGGTTCTCACTAATACTTTGAACTTACTCATCTAACTTAGCTTGGATTCTCATGTGTCTGACCTTATATAAGACTCCTGGTCTCTTCTGGGTAAACCATTCTTCCAAACTTACTACTTCTGCCTTAGAATATTGATGCTTCATGAACCAAGCTTTTGTACGGTTATCTTTTTCTTTGCTAGCACAGTTTGGGACAATCATTTTACGTTTCTACGGATATCGATGTTCCTTGTTCTCGTAATTTATGTCTTGATAAAGTCTATGACCCATGTAAGATAAGTATGAGATAGACTGCTTCAGGATAATTTCTTTGACCGATATTTTTAAGGGGTGAGGATCTGGGTAACTTGGGGCTATATCTATGTCGGATTTGCTTGGGGTAATGTAACTAATCTCTAACTTTAACGATGTTCATCCACTCTTATTCCCATGAGTCTGAGTTTGGGTGTCTAGAACCCCTACATCCTTGATGACATCTTGTGTCTATTGGAACTTCACAGTTAATCCTGATTTCTTTCTTCTTTTTACCTCGCTGTCTATTCTTCATGATTTGGGGAACTTAATATCTACAAGAGGTACTTAAGACTATTGAGTCTACTTGAAGAAATTTTATGATGAGATGGAATCTTAGTAGGAAAAAAAACTTACTCAGGTTTACTCAATATTTACTTTTGCTCAGGCTTGCTCTATGCGCTTTTACTATTACAAATTCTTACTTATCCTTATCTATCTGGTTCTATATCTTTACTTCTATTTTTTTCTTGTTACTTAAGTATCTGCATTTATCTTTTACATTTCTCTTTTTAATTTCCTAAGTGAATATCCTTAGAACTTTACTATCTGGCTGCTTAAACATCTATGCATCATTCTTTACTTTCTTATAGCTTTCTTTTCCTACTCCATTGGGTAACAATTCTTAGATCTTTACCATCTGGTTTCATAGCTCGTTTGTACTTCTGGTAATAGGCCAGATTAACTTCAGGAAAATTATCAACTTGGATCTAGAGTATAGTTGTGCTCGTAAGGAATACTATTCGAATGATCTGGGAAGACTTACTAATATTTCTACAGGGCTTGAGGATGTACTTACTCGAGGATCAGATACTGAAGAGGTAGTGCCTCACATACTAGTATCACAGACATACTATGTATACAAGACCTTAACACTCTGCCTACTGCAATCACTGACTCCCTAGACCATGCTCTGATACCATCTTTGTAACATCCCCGATATGGGAGATGTTACCGGCAGGGATAGGCCGTAATATTCCCCTGAGCCTCTGACTTCTGACATCTGCTATTCTTTTCTCACATAAAACTCATGCATGGGGCCATTGCCCAACTCATCAATCATGATGCATAACACTTTTAATAGTAAATGCTATGTTTTAATAATACATACTCTGCACAATGGTTACTAAAATGTAATATATAAGAAATCTTTACTATGCAGAAGTGTATTACATGTCACTTCCTGACTCTAGCTGAACTGGACTTTGTTTTTAACTTGACCTGGTGGACCTAAACCCACTAGTGCTGCTACAATATCCATCCCCTAGAGCTCTCCCTCCGAACTACCTGTAAAATAAAACACGGGAAGAGGGGTTAGATCATTTGAACGATCTAAGTGAGTGGACGATTTAAAAATGAAACTGAATAATGTTATGAAAATGTTTGGTTTGAAACCAAAGTTCAGAAATAGCTTAATATAAAAAACTCTTTTCTGGACTGAAAAACGCTGAACTTTTTTTATGAAAATCTTGTCTGTAATCTCTTTTGTAAAACTTATATTTTCTGAAAGTCCCTTTTATCATTTGAAAACAACTTCTTTCTTCCTGGAAAACTTTTCTACAACCTTCTTTTCTGAAAAATGCAAGCGTCGCGATGCAAGACTTGCGCGTCGCGACACGACTTGGAGATGGCCGAGCAAGGAGTTGTTTTTGGTTCGCATCGCGACGTAAGTCTACGCGCGT
>SKCR01004065.1:0-26724 GCA_019454045.1 Zanthoxylum bungeanum | reverse complement strand
AACAAGGTGCTTAGATTAAGCCTAACTGTACGCAACTTGTATTTAGACTGTGTCCTTTACTATTATTATCGACGCTGGCGACTCGGTTCTCTGGTTAATGTTCACACTCTTTCGTATATTTAAATTCGTTGCTACTATAAATCTGGTTAACTATCCTTTACAGTGGGTTGTTCTCTTTGCCTGATTGCACTTAAGAATATCATACTTTCAGTTATTCTCATAGTCTTATTCTATCATGTGTTGTCATCGCCTCAACAATATCTGTATACTTAGTTTATTTGTCCGTCTCTATGTTATACCTCAATAAATCTGTTTCAGATCGTACTTCGCCTTGTTTCTTAGCTAGATATTTACATGGGAACTTATGGGTTTACTCGCTACCATCCCTCCGTT
This sequence comes from Zanthoxylum bungeanum, assembly GCA_019454045.1. Classification (NCBI taxonomy): domain Eukaryota; kingdom Viridiplantae; phylum Streptophyta; class Magnoliopsida; order Sapindales; family Rutaceae; genus Zanthoxylum; species Zanthoxylum bungeanum. The sequence continues at coordinate 26,331 of SKCR01004065.1, read as the reverse complement.
TCCTATATGATGGAATTCCATTCTTATCTCGAAGCTGAAAAGCTTGTTGTTCCGTAGTACTATTGAACTTAACCATCGAAAGTCTATCTTAGCACTTATATACCTCTGTCATTGTTTATCTAGTATTTTTCCTATTGTCGTCTTACCTCGATAGTTCTACCTCGAAATATTTTACTTACTGTCATTTTTGTCTTCTTTTCCTGGTCTATTCTATACCTGGAACTTCTGTGGTCCATGTCTTTGTCTCCTTATCCGAAGGATATCATCTTTTACATGTCTCTAGTCATGTCTAACACCGTCCTTTTGCATCCCTTCATTTCTTGAATAATACTTTCTCCCTTCATCGTTCATCTAGACAACTTCTCTTCTAAATCTTGTACTTAGAGCTATTTTCCTCTTCTATTATGCTCTTGTACTAGGTCTGAAGGTTTATGTTTCGGTCTCATTCCATTACAAATTCACTTGATTCTAGGAGTATCTTGAGGCGAACATCGAGGTCCTCCTTTGTTGCTGTTGTCTAACGAGGGTTAGAAGGGTGGGGATTGGTCCTGGTTGTAGTGATCTCACTAGCTACTCGTGATGTAGCTATACTTGTTGCTCATCTATATGTCTAGGACTCCCGTGTTTACATATTTGGTGTTGGCTCCCACACTAATGTACTTTGGCTAAGTACTATATGAATTTCCTTCTTCGACTTTACTCCTGATTCGCTTTCTGATTATTGGTCTTACTACCTCTAACTGAGAACCTCCTTAAAGGTCACGATCTTTCAAACTCCTACTATACTACCTCTGTTATTCCTCATACTAATCTTAGTTTATTAACCCTCTTAAGTCTTTACTCCACTGGAAGCTCTACACCATCTTTAACAGGTTAGGGTATCACCGCTGATACTTTTGGTTTGGGTTGATATTCTCTTACTAGTCCTTCCATTCGAGTATAATTGAGGGCTCTTTATAAATCGTATCTCTAACTCTTAGGGGGGGCCGTTCTCTGTATTTCTTACTCTAGCTCATTGCTCATTTCTCGAATGTTTTTTGTTCTGCAATAGGGAGTTTATTTTTCTTTTAGATGTGGCTAGACATACCGTGAATTCAATTTACTCTATCTCGTACAAAATATTACTATCTTATGGTTCTTATCTAGGTTCAGTTGAACTTCTTAGCTTGGTTATCACACTATTTCTTGATTTGTCTGTCCCGTAGGTATTCCTTTTTACTTGTCCAATCCTTATTGGACTCTAAGTTGACGGTGAGTACATGCTTCATATTTCTGGTTAGATGTCTATATTCTTACTAGAGTATGGCTACCGGAAAGAAAACTTACCATCCGTTTTGTTGGGATCTACATCGACTCTTCCCTAATCTTAGGGTTCCATAACTTTTATCAACCATTCTAAAGTCTCGATTACGTTATTGTCTCAAGTAACATTATCCATTGTTACTATATACACTCAAGTTCCTTATTACTTCCTGTAGCCTTCTTAATTATTTATTTCCATAACATATCCCCCAGTTCCATGTTGTGCTTCCCAGGCTAGTGGTGGTTTACTCTCCATTGGCTACTTTCTAGATCTAATCTCTATGCTCTTGCTATAGGCTACAACTATGTCGTTTAACTTTATTGTTCACACCGGTACTCTTGCTAACTTTCGAATGTCTCCAATATCATATGTTTGCCCTTTTAAACTTTCAAGGATTTTGATTAGCATTGGTCTGATCTATGGGTTCTTAGTGGTACTACAAACTTATCCATTTTGACTTGGGTTGGTTTCTTTCTTTTCTATCATTGAAACCTTCTTGGTTCTTCTCTGGGTGGTCTATCTTTAAGTGTTCTCTATTTATTGCTTAGGATAAATTCCTGTCAAGCTTCCTTACGGCTATCTCTATCTATACTAGCAATAATGGGACTATCATCTTATATCTCAACGAATATCGGTGTCCTTGTTCTGGTATATTATTCCCTGGTAGAGTCTATCACTCAAGTAAGATAGGTATGAGATAGACTTCGTCAAGACAATTTCCTTAACCGGTATCGCTGAGGATTTGAATTTGGGTAGGTTAAGGCATTGTCTGTATCAGATTTCTTGACTAGAGCGATTAATCATTTTATTTGCTTATGGGCCTGAGTTTGGACAATCTTCATATTCTTTGTGACATCTCATGTCTATCAGAATCTCCCATGACTATCCAAATTTCTTGATTCTCTTGTGTTTTTAACTATCATTCGTTAATCAGGGGGTCTTGCTCTCTCTTACGAGGTATTCAAAGGCTATTGAATCTATCTGAAGGAATTTTGTGAGAAGAAAATGAATCTTGCTTGAAGGGAAGGAACTTGACTTAAGTCTACTCGACATTTTATTCTTGTTCAGGCTTATTCTATTCTCCTTGCTACTATAGGTTCTGATATTATCTTATCTATCTGATTCTGTATCTATACCCCTTACTGCCTCTGGTTTCTTAAGCATTTGAATTTTACCTTTTACTTTTCTTTTTAGCTTCCCCTTTCTCTTTCTACTTTTCTGGGTGGGTATCCTTAGAACTTGACTATCTATTCTCGTAGATTATCCTGAACTTCTGATGATCCACCAAGAAAATTAAAGAACGTTTCTCAACTTGGATAAAGAGTATGGTCATTATTATAAGGAAGAATATTCAAAAAGCTTGTGAATTTCTTACTAACCTGTTTTAGAAGACATGAGGATGTACTCGAGGATCAGATACTGGAGAGGTAGTACCTCGCATACTAGTATCCCGAGCATACTACATATACAAGACCTCGACACTCTACCCACTGCAGTCACTAACTCCCTAAACCATGCTTTAATACAATCTTTGTAACATCCCCCTTCCGGAGATGCTACCGGCAGGGAATAAGCCATCCTATCCCCCTGAGCCTTTTACTATGAATAACATTATTATCCTCATTTCAAACATAATCTCATGCATAAGGACCATCGCCCCATTCAGTAACATAAAAATGCATTTTGATGCTCATAACTCAATACTCAATAACATTACATTTATGCTCTTTAAATGGACACTTATAACTCTTACACATACAAAATTTACTAAACATACATATGATGCATGACTTTACTCTCTGACTCTGGCTGAACTCTGCATCTGGCTTGACCTGGTGGACTCAACACCCTAGTAACTGCCATCAGTATCCATCCTCTCGAGCTCGTCCTCAGAGTACCCTGCAAAACAGAAACACAAAGAGTGGGGGGTTAGATCGTTTGAACGACCTAGTGAGTGGACAATTTAAAACGGAACTGAAATACTTTATGAAAATCTATGGTTCTAAAATCGAAACCGTCTTGAGAAAGCTATCTTTTCAGAAATCCCTTTTCTTATCTGAAAACACATCTATTAATCTGTAAAACTTTTCTGAAAACTCTGTTCTGTCAGTAAAATTCTGATGCTTTTCTGTAAAAGTTTATTCTCGTCAAAAATCTTATATATAATTTACCATTTCTGAAAATCATATCTTTGGAAATCAGTTTCTGAAAACTCTATCTCCGAAATCTGTGGAGAAATTTGGCGCATGGGGGTGTCGCGTCTCGTTGTCCCCCATATGCAAATATCTCTTGGTCTTGGGGCGTCCCCCAAGCCACAAATCTGGATCCGGGTGTGTGGATCTATGCTACCCTTCTGACTTTGAATCTAGGATCTAGGGAAATTTTGTCATCCCCAGTCCTGAACTGCGTGCACACATGATATCTGTGTCCGTCAATTCCATATATGTACAAAGTCAAATCTGAGGTGGGTTTTTCCTCCATGCCTCCAAAAATCATAAAACTCAAGCTTTTAAATCAATCTTTCAAAAATACATTTTCATCGTAAACGTCTGTAAACAAACTTGAAAAGGAAAAAGGGTCCATTCACTGATTTGGAATCTGGCTGGTATTATTTCACTTTATTGAAGGAAAATATGGTTACTGCGATGATATCTAATTGATAAACTTGATTAGAAGGTATGTTGTTGGATTTCTTTATTCAAGCAATTGTTATCACTACATGGTGTGTCATGCTTGTGTCATGATGTATGTATGTATGTGAGTTGATACGAGACCCTTATGATGGCCTCTTAACTTCTAAGATGAAATTGGAAGGGTTAAATCTGATTCTGAAAATTGATCGTGCGTTGCGACTATTGCCACTTGTCGTTGCGACGCTCTCACCAACAGAATTGAGGCAGTGAGCTTCCTCTGTTTCCATATCACGACGCTGGCCTATTGGCGTCGCAACGCCCCCATGACAGAACTGAAATAGATACCATATTCTTACTACGCGTCGCGATGTTGGTCCATTGGCGTCGTGACGCTTGACTGATTTCAAGACCAACCATGGCTCTTCAATATGACAATGCTCAAAGCAATTTCCCACACTATCATCCAACTTCAACATATATCAAAAGTCATCTCATATCCTCAACCCAACCACAACTATTATCTAATATCATCAAATCTCTAAGATAATCCTTCAACATATTTATACATATAAAAAGCTTTATTCCATGCTAAAACCATCAAGACACTTCTCAAAATGCATGCTAATAATGCTTTCAATTCCAATTAAGCAAATTCCAACTCTAGGGCATGCATGGTGTGAATTTAAGACTTTGATTTCTTTGCCCAAAACTGAAAATTAATGAGAGAAAAGAGTTAGAAGCTTACTTTTATGTGCTGGAAACTTGAGAATCATCTCTCTTTCATCAAACTTTGCATGAGGAAGAAGAAAATTTTTGAAAGCTCTATTGCCCTAGCTCACGGTTTTTGCCTTTGGAGGAGATAAGTGAATATTGTCCTTTATATAGGCAATGGCTAATTTTTGTGTAGTGAAATGAGTGGTTGAGATGGTGCTACATCACCCAAATCTAGGTCAATCTCGAAATTATTGTAGCAGCCGCAGAAATCTCGATTTTGAACTTATTTCTGATTCGAATTTGGAAAATATCCAACATGGACGTTGTAGTTATCGTTCTTAGATTTCCAACAATATAAAGTTTATAAAAATTGGAGATCGTATGAGAAAGTTAGGGCCCAAATACCATGGGCTGTCCGGATTTAATATTGGAATGAATTATGTATCGGAACTGTGAGGAAATTGCCAAATGTCCAAAAATTCATTTCATGAGCACGTACATGCTTGAACATGATTTACATCATGTATTATGTCATCCATAACTTAATAGTCGTCGGGATTACCGAGGTGTTACATCAGAATATTTAATTAAAGAGTTTAATTAATATTCCAGGATTATTGGAACTCTGAACTGTATGTCCATTTGGTCACCGTGTTAGCTCGATATACTATAGCAAATTAAATATAATTGGATAGTCCAATTATATACTCATACATTATTATTAATGTGATTAATAATATATTTTTCACACACGAGACTTTATGTTAAATTAATATAAGGTTTTATTTAAATAAATGATTATGAGATGATCGTTTATTATTATTTTTTTTAAAATATTGTAAATATTAAATTGTTTAATATATCACTTTTGGAAATAAATGATTTTAAAATTCATTATTACAAAAATGATAGTTACGTTTTTTAATTAGTAACACTTTTAATGTCATTATGATGACATTTATCATTAAAATTTTAATGTTATAAAATTATAGGGGTGGCCGAAAATCACAAGAAAAGAGGTTTAGGGTTTGTGTTATTTTGATAACTTAAAAAACCCTAAGTATAAAAAGAAAAAATGATTTTGTTTTTTTATGCACTCTCTAACTTGGTAAAAACCCTAGCCATCATTGTTCTTATTTTTCTCTCAAAGAGTTGAAAGAAAAAATAATAAGAGCAAAAAGAAAAAAAAATAATATGTGATAATCTTAATTTCTAAAGTGTTTAGAGATTTGTTTGGTGAGTCAGGCTACCCTTGCATTTGTTGGTTGCGAGTCATAGCATGGAATACTCGTTGGAAATCAAATAGAAAACTTCACTCTTCCTCCTTTTATGTGGGCAGAAAAATCTGCTCACTGTCGCCAATTGTTTCTTCCATTTGGGGAGTGTTTTGAGTTTGGTTTTTTCTTTATCTCTTTACGAAATTTAAGGGCTAATCTGTGGACACTTCGGGGCTGTTTTGGAGTGCCAAAAATACCATAAACTATTCTAGAAAAATCAGCAAACAGCCAGCACAAAATAATGAGATGTGCGAGCATAAATGGTGTTTTCTGTGTGCAAAACAGTCCCGTTTTTGGGCTATTGTTCAGTGCTAGAAAAATCATTAAAAACAGAAGCAAAACAAATCCAAAGAGGCTGGACATTTTTGACTAAGAAGGGGCAAAGGCATAAAAAATTTTCAAGGTCAATCTCGGTGCCTAACACACTTCCGCCTCATAGGAAATCGTTTCCTACAATTGACATCAGAAGAGAAATTGAAAAGTGTTATTAACCCTTCTTAATTTTATTTAAAAGTTTATGTTTTTATTTATTTAAATGTGATATAAATTATTTTATGCATGTTGTGATGAGTAGACATGGCAAGTAGACCCGGACCGGACGACCCGAGTCCGGTTAGACCCGGATCAGTAAAAAAAAGTTACGGATCCGGGTCTTCATTTTGAAGACCTGCATTTAACCAGGTCCGGATGCGGGTCCGGGTAGTTCTGGACCTGGGTACTCGGAACCCGGTTAAAAAAAATAATAATAAATTAAGTTAATCCTAAATCCCTCAAAACGCAAAATCCCTATGGCCTAACACCCACGCCAGTGACTCCACTACCAATCTAATAATAATTAACGACACTACCAATCTACCAATCTGGAGCTTAAAAAAAGAAAAGAAAAAAAAAAGAAACAATGGAGGAGTTGCAGATCCCGGGTCCGGATCCGGGTATACCCGTGTCCGGACCCGGATGCATTTTACCGGGTCCACATCCGGACCCGGGTCCCCTGAAGAACATGCGGGTCCGGATCCAGAAATTACCATCCCTAGTGTTGTAAATAAGTTTTATGTAATTTTTGAGTTATATCAACTTTTATGTAAATTGGGAGTCGATGTCGTCAACTACTTCATAAGGAGTTTTCCCCAATCCATGGAGCAAGATTTGAAGATCAATGGATGCCTTGTTAAATTTTATACTAATTAGATTACTATAGGAAAAATAAGAATTCGGTCAATGTAATTTTTTTTATGTTATATGTATATTTAATTTGAAATGTTTGAATAACATGTCATATAGCTTAGGGTGCCTACTTTTATATTTTCACATGTCATAACCTGTAATAGATGTATGAATATTCTAGTCATAAAATTTGATTTTATGAAATTTAAAAGGGTTAAATTAGAATATGATATGTATGAAAACAAATTAATATGAGTAATTTTTTTAATGGTTTAAAAATTGGAAATTCGAATTTAATATATATATAAATTCCATAGCCAATTCCGAATGGATGATAGTATGGTCTGCACTCGGGACACAATTCCACGTACCATTGGAATTTATAAAACGCTTATATTAATTAAATAATTTAATAAAAGTTTGTGTCTCTTATTTGAATTTATAATTTTAAACTTGTTAGTGAGCTTATATTTTAAGAGTTAAAATTAATTAGGTCACTAAAATAAACTTAATTAAATTAGTTTAATTAAGTAAAATATTAGTTGGGACTAATAAGAATTAGCGAGTAAAATTTTAAGTGTTAAAATTAGATATACCACTAATATTACACTAGTGTAAAATTGAGTTATATTTTAGCTGCACATAATCTTGTAGACACTAGTGAATTAAAATATTAGATATTTTAAGTAGAAACCTCTAATTTTAAAATAATGAGTGGGAGAATGTGTTGGGCCGGATGTGGAACCCATAGGGTCGGATCGGTGCCCCGAGTAGCGGAAATGGGTCTAACCCATGGATATCAAGTATGGGTGTAATTTTAAATATTTTAATGAAATACTATATTCCATTACGAGTGTATAGGAAAAAACCAAGACTGAATCGGTGTCCGGAAGCTCAAAAACGAGCAAAAACAAAATCAGTGCACGCTACAGTGCACGCACAAACCTCTTTTTTTTTTGTAAAATTTTTGTTTATTTAATTTCCTTCAGCTCTCCGAAGGATTTAAGGTCTATTACCCTAATTGCTTCCAATTCTTCCTAAACACTTCAAAAACACCCAAAATTAATTTTTAATTTCAAAACCAACATAAACACATATTATAGAACAAAATTCAAGTTTTTCAAAATATCAAATATTTTTACAAAATAATAAATTTATTCTAAATACATACTAGCGTAAATTTTGAATCTAATACACAAACCAAATTAGAATCCAAATAAGAAATGTCTCGTGAATGATTCTAGGTCACCTAAAGGTGGTCAAGTGATTCTAGAATGATAGCCATAGCTCTAAGCTTTAATCTAGAGTTCCAAACTCTAATTTTTGTCTATGTCTAACATAAATATTTTGACCCAATTACCAAGCATATTGTGTTTATACTTCTAAAGCATCATAACACAATTTACTAGCATTATTTCAACATTAAGCTATGTGATCATGCATCCAATATATAAACTAACATAACTTAAGAAAAGTTCAAACTTACCTAGCAAGATGCAAAGATCCAATCTCCTTCTCTTGTTGAAATGGTAGAAGAACCTCTAAGGTTTGCAAGCTTCACTCTAAGATCCAATCTTGATTCCAATATTTGCAAGCTTCAATCCAAGATCCAATCTTGATTTCTCCTAGATGAAATATTGTAGAGATCTCACAAGCTTTTTTAAACACCTCTCTAACTTAGGCTAATTTCTCTAATTCTTGCTTGTATTTAGCTTTCTCAAGTTTTTGCTTTACTTAATTAAAACCTTCCTAAAACTTGCTATTTATAGCAAAACTTAGGCAATTTTTAATTAATAAAAATTGTAATCAACTTTTATGTGGGCTTAATCTAATTTGTCCAAATATGTATAATTATGTGTGACTAATCGCCATTGTTTACCACTTTGATTTAATCCAATTAAATCAATAAAAGAATTAGGAGGTGAATTAGTTAAATATTTGCCACTTTGATTTAATCCAATTAAATCAAGCCAAAACCACCTATCATTACATACTTACCATTACCATAATATCCTCAAATGGTAGAGATAATTATGATTTTACAATTAAGCCATTGTGTAATTATTGAATTAATCCAATTAATCCAATTAGGTCAAAGTAAATAATCAATAGTATCCAATAACACTTGATTATCTTGGTTGATAATTATAATATTGAATATTATCTTTTTATAAAAAATAATCGGCTACCAAAGTGCTCAACGAGTACACTTCATATTACGACTCTCTAAGTTCAGACATGTTCGTCATATAAGCCTAGCTAATATGTATGCAATTCGGCCACCTCTGAATTCGCGAAGAACACGAACGAACTTTCTGAACTATACAAGTCGAGGTCATCACATATGTTTAACAATCCCTCAGTCGTATGTTATCCGAGTTGTGCTTAGGAAACATAGAATACACTGTCAAGTTTCCAAGATGCACATCCCATATCGACATGTCCACGATTCTTTACAACTGATGCGATCCACCCTAGGTGATCGACTTTGGCCAAAGTCTTTAAGAATCGTGACTTTACTTACATGAATACCTAAACCCCTTATGGTACACAAATAGGCCGACAGATCCTATCTTGCTTCGCACTTGATTACTGAGTGCATCGGTCCACACCCAACGAACATCTAAAAGCCAGACCATGAAAGGTTTCTGACATACATGGCATCAAAGTGAGGAAGATCTCACACAAAATCAATGTTATCCTATAGTCAAAGAATTACATATGCTACTCAACTCGAGGAGATTTCTATTGACGATGAAGTGTACTTCCAACTATTAGGAATCATCTGTAAGTCATTCAGTATTCGGTCTAACTAATACCCACACGTCTATATGCGTTTCCAAAACTCATGGTACATCAGGTTAAACCATTGGAACTCCAATTCCAATATACGACATGTGTTAGTTTTCTATGTTATATGAATTTGACCGTATTCCAAAACCAACGACTAAGAATATTTACTTTAAAAATAATTTATAATAGTAATACTTATCCCAATGTCGAACCACTTAGTGTCCAGTATTACTACAAGACTATTCTAAGGTTGATGTCATACTTAGCATATATATACATCAATCTAGTACGCATAATGACAATACCATTAATAAGATATGAAATGAAAAAGTAGTTATTTTATTAATAAATAATAAAATGTACAATTCGTATTGGCACTCCAAGCACCAACTTCAACAAACTCCCACTTACTTAGTGCCAATCTGGATGGTACCGTAGTCCCATCTCCTCCACATGTTTATCGAATAACTTAGGAGGTAATGCCTTTGTAAGCGGGTTTGCTATGTTGTATAGTCCTTGAACCTTCAAGACCACTATATCTTTTCGTTCAATTATCTCTCTAATTATGCGGTATTTCCTTTCCACGTGTTTAGACTTGGAATGTGCTATTGGCTCCTTAGCCTGCGCAATGGCTCCGCTATTATCACAGTACAATGAGATCGAATCTACAATACTAGGCATAACGCCAAGTTCAGTAATAAAATTTCTAATGCAAACATCTTCTTTAACATCTTATGAAGCAGCTATAAATTCCACCTCTGTTGTAGAATCAGCTGTTGAGCTTTACTTTGAACATCGCCAACTAACCGCACCACAATTAAGGGTAAATATGTATATAGATTTTCTATCATCTAGATCTCCCTGGAAGTCAGAGTCTGTATAACATTTAACTTGTAGCTTATCTTCTCCATATATCATAAACTTATCCTTAGTACCCTTAAGATATTTCACGGCTGTCCAATGATCATTACCTGGATCAGATTGATATCGGCTTGTCACACTGACGTCGAAATTGATGTCAGGTCTTGTACATGGCATAACATACATTATGCTTCCAATATAAGAAGCATATGTCAAGTTAGACATCTTAACCCTCTCTTCCTCAGTCTGAGGTGCCATTTCTTCGAAAAATGTATGCCATATCGGAAAGGAATATTTACTGCCTTGCAGTTGGTAAAATCGTACATTTCTAACATTTTATCTATGTACGTCGATTGTGACAATCCTATAAGCTTACTAACTCTATCCCGGTAGAGCCTTACACCTAGTATATAAGAAGCTTCGCCTATATCTTTCATGAAGAAGTTCTTACAAAGGTAGGCTATCAGATTTTGCATCAATCCTATATCATTTCCTATTATAAGGATGTCAACTACACACAAGACTAGGAAAACTATCATGCTCCTACTCACTTTCTTATAAACACATGGTTCTTCCTCGTTCTTGATGAATCCAGATAATTTAATTATCTCATCAAAATGACATTTTCGACTTCAGAATGCCTGTTTAAGTCCATAAATAGACTTTTGGAGCTTACAAACCAAGTTTGAAGTCTCACTGGATACGAAACCCTCTGGTTATTCCATATAGATATCCTCCTCAAGGAATCCATTTCGGAAAGAGGTTTTCACATACATATGGCTAAAAGAATCCTAATGGATTTTAGCATGGCTACTGGTGAAAAAGTTTCCTCATAGTCAATCCCAAGACGTTGAGTGTAACCTTTCGCTACCAATCGGGCCTTAAAGGTTTCCAACTTTCCATCGGTCTCTCGCTTCCTTTTGTAAACCCATTTACAACCAATAGGTTTAACTCATTCATGAAGTTCAACCAAGTCCCAGACTTGATTGTCATGCATTGAATCCATTTCGGATTTCATGGCTTTCTGACATTTTTCCGAATCGATATCCAATATCGCTTCTTTATACATAGTCAGATCTGTTTCCTCCAAGAGGAGAACATCAAGGCTCGTATTAGATATTAAAAATAGTCTTTCATGAGGCCTTGATATTCTATTCGACTTACGTAGAACCTGTATTGTAGATCCTTCACCTATTTGGATCTCTGGTTCCATCTCAGGTTCCTTATTGTTGGGATCAAACTCATCAAGTTCAATCTTTCTACAACTCCCTCTATTTCTCAAAAATTCATTTTCAAGAAAAGTGACAAAGCGAACAACAAATACATTTCGTTGCTCAGAATCGTAGAATTGATATCCCATGGAATTATCAGGATATCCAACGAACCTACATTTATATCCTCTGGGTGATAGTTTATCCTGCTGCGCAACTCTAACGTTTGCTGGACAATCCTAAATCTTTAAATGCCTAAGACTTGATTTTCTACCAAACCATATCTAATAGGGGTTCGTAGAAACAGCTTTCGATGGAACCATATTTAGTATGTGGGCAGTAGTAAGTAAAGCGTAACCCCAAAGGTAATAAGGAAGATCTGTATAGCTCATCATGGATCGCACCATATCCAATAAAGTACGATTTCTTCGCTCAGACACACCATTGTGTTGAGGTGTTCCCGGTGGGCTATATTGGGTAAGAATTCCATTCTCCCTTAAATAATTTTTGAATTTTTCACTCATGTATTCATCGCATTGATCTGATCTAAGGCACTTGACGAATTTACTGGTTTATTTTTCTAATTCGTTTCAGAATATTTCGAACTTGTCAAATGTTTCCTACTTATGTTTCATCAGATAGACATATCTATATCTAGACTTATCATCCGTGAAAGTCACGAAGTATGTTGAATCATCATGAGCGGCATGCTTTAATGGACCACACACATCGCTGTGTATTAGTTCCAATTAATCTCTAGCACGGTGTCCAACGCCAAGAAATGGGGCATATGTCATCTTTCCTTGGATACATGACTCACAAATCGGACAAGGATCTAAGGTAAGATTTTCAATTAAACCATCATTTACCAATTTGGATAGACGTCTAACACATATGCGGCCCAATCTCATATGCCATAATTTAGTATTATTTAATTCAGATTTCCTACTTGAATTTTTCTCTATATTAAAGACATATCTACATGTTTCCAAAACATAGTGACCGTTAGATAAAGAATATTCACATTTCAAATAATTTTCTTTATTATACAAACATAAAGTTTCATCCTTAATTTTTATTTTATATCTCTCTTTATCTAATATTGGCAGTAATATTGTTTATCTGATAATTGAGGGAACATAATAACAGTCTTGTAAATGTAATTTACAACTATTGGGGAGATCTAAAACAACTGTTCCTATGGATTTAACATCCAATGTCTCGCCATTGCCAACTCTAAGCTAGATCTCCCCTTTATTCAGCCTTCTTTTTACCATCATTACCTGCAGAGAGTTGTAAATATGAGTAGGACTGCCAGTGTCTAACACCCATCTACTATTTACATCTAAGGCTAATAAGATGTCAATAATTGGAAAAATACAAAGCGAGGTCCTGTTTTTCCTTTCAGCTCTGGACAGTCTTTCTTCCAGTGTCTAGACTTCTTGCAATGTAGACATTGATCACGACCTATTTACGATTTTGTGCCTTTGCGCTTCTTTGAGCTCTTCTTTGTAATCTTCTTCTTCCTCATCTTTATTTTCTTTGACTTCCCAGAAGTCTTTGAAGAGTCAGCTCCACCATGAAGGTACAAAGTGGGGTTGCATTTTCTCATATCATGCTCTGCCATGCATAATATGTTATGAAGTTCTTCATAGCTGGCTTGCATCGAGTGCATATGGAAGTTTAACACAAATTCACCTTATAACCATCATCCACTTATATTCCCAAAGTCACCATATGACCATATTTTTGCTCTTTGGCCGCCCTTGGGTGCTTTTTATTATTATTCATGTGCTACCTTGCATAAAATATGGTTCTCGTAAAGTACTATACATTTATATACAGTCTGTTATATTGCCCATAACATAACGACCTCTGCTTCTCAATACCAATACGATGGCTATCACTTTCATTATGGGGTCTCTTGAGGTATATGATTCAACCTTCACATCCACTCATCCACTTTTACTTGGCTCAAATCTAAGTCTTTTATTCACATTATCATTCCCACCACAAGAATATCCACATCTCTTTGCTTGCAATCTTCTCAAAGATATCGTTCGTCAAGACTTATTTCTATTACTTTTACGAATAATATGATTCATACATTTTGTTTCCTAATTTCCTCACATGAGGACACATTTTACATATATTTTGCAATGGAGAAAGGTCTCACACCCTTTCCTACTGAAGTTCCACTATAAAGGACACATATTCTCAATTTTTCGTCGATCATTTCTTATTTGCTAGCACGAAATAGAGATCTAGCATCTCATGTCTCTAAATCACTTTATAGCTAAAGACCGTGAGCTTTCTCGAAGGCATGTTTTCTTAGGCCATTTCTCGAATTGACTATCATCAATTCTGAGAACTCATGTGTATAAATGCACATTATTCCATCTCTTACCACTACATCTCATTTGTCATCAGCAATGTAAGCCACATGCTTTGGAGTCAAATGGCCTTCTCATTCCACTTTGAGTCCCCATCTCGATTGTCAACGAGGTATTATCTCATTTTTAACCACATGATACTTTGTCCTCCACCCCACAAGTTTTCATTGACAAGTACGCTAGTGTCATTCTTAACGCAACAACTTTGTTGTGCTTCCAGCACATTTTCGCATCTCTTACACCCTCGCGATATGTATACCTCTTACGCGTCTCTCAATAGATGAACTTACAACTCATTGCATGTCTCCCCTTAGACTTGTTTCTCGTACTTAAGCCGATCGCTTATGTACTCCAAAGTACTCCATGTGTGCTCAATGATTGTCCATCTTCATTCTTTGACATCATGAGTATTACTCATTTCCACTCGTCTCATTTTGCAATCTCGCGACTTCCTCTAAAGTCGTTGCATTCTCGAGGTTTCTCTCTAGCTCTCGACGATATCTTTCTCTTGATACATTCGCCCTTCGTAGATATTTCCCACACCCCTACCCGAGGCTCTAATACCAACTATCAAAGGCCAAGTTTTCGAGTAGCGAAAAATTCTGGCTCGTGCTAAACTTGTCAAGACTCACATCTCGCAAGACAACATTTACAATGCCCACTGGCATAAAACTCAATAATTGGAATGTCTATGTACAATAGTATGACAAATTACAAAATCTAATAAGCATCAACAATATAAAATAAGCAAGACAAAAGAGTAAATAATCATTCCCACAATGATTTGAGGAAACGAGAAGCTACACGAGTCATACCGAATATTTTATTAATAACTTGTTCGTTACATATATTTCATTACATAAGCATCATATTTAAGGACGTGAAGGTTCACGACTAAAACCCTTAGATCACCAATGTTTAAGACCACACTTTGACTAAAGAATCACCCCTAAAGAGGTTTTAAAGATATTGTACACACGGCGTAAAGGAAAGACACTTAGTAAACCCTCTAAACTTAAGAAATCGTCAAAAAAAAAAATGACTATGCCGTCGAAAATACTACTTGATCTTGTGATCCGGTACATAAAATTTATTACATTGCGGCAAATTCGGTTATATTGCGGCCAGTGTGTTTGGCTTACGACAAATACGGCCTGTTACCCCCAGCCTCCAATAAACCAATGGCTTATGGATCCAAAGCAAATTTGACTCTCCACTGCAACTTCTAAAATACTTCCCTCGTATGAGATCCCACGTCGCACGTGCGATTCAATGTACAAACGATGACTTCACTTGACACGTCTTAGCGTTGGATCATCATATCCTTTGTTCCCGCTGGTACCTTCGACCTCTGATCGTTGGCTCCTCGCGATTACACAATCTTTTATTCAGGTGAAATGATCCACTTGCTTGAACTGTGCTAGTATTAAATTTAATTAATTTTCTATTATCCAATTTTAATTACGCAAATAATTACTATAGAATCTAGATCATGACGGTTTTATAATGTTCGATTCTCATATATCTGCTGCTTTATGATCTATGTATTATTTTTTTTGGTCATTTAAACAAATATAGAACATATGCATAACTTGTGTTTCTTACAAAATTAGCTCAGATTGTGCACTTTTAAACTCCCATAGCCTGTTGAATTGTGAAGGATTATTTAGAATTCTTTTGCATTCACTTAACAGCTTCATTTTCATTGGGTTTTCAGTCTGCTTCAGTTTACGGATTTGGGTATTTTAGTTCGTTATGGCGATGAAATGTTTGGTGTTTTTACTAGGTTCTGGCTTTCTTATTAGCATTTTGTCATTTCGTGCTGAAGAGATAGAAGCGTTATGACCCGTGGCCGCCTGCCTGGTGGGGCGGCTCCTCCGTTGTGGGTGGGAAACCTGACTCTACGAACCTCGGACATTGTACTATATATGCTGAAAGTAAGAGGACAAAGAATTCATGTTATGAAACCAGACAAGACATAAAAAAGCACGAGTCATCTTCTAGTCCTATGAGTTTTTCACAGTTTCCACATTTTGTTACGCGAGGATTCTTCTATGTATGCACTTTCCACCCTCTTCTCTCTCTCTCTTCTCTCTCTCTCTCTCTCTCTTGTGTGTATTAGGAAACAAAGCTTTTATTGAAAATGAAAAGGTGTAGCTCCAAAAACTCAACAAAACTTAGAAAATAGATACCCTCTTTTCGTTCTCCATCGCCTCTCTTTCCAAATCTTCATCTTAAGTTCATGTTTGTGATTGTGGTGGATTCTCAAATGACCACTTCTTTGAGAATCTACTTACCAATTTTGTTTGATAACAGTCATTTGATGTTCGCTAGTTTATTGGGTCCAATAAAGCAACTCAAATCAACTATGTTTGATAAAAATATTTGACAACTCAAACATTACTAGGGAGTAGATATTCAAATAAGTGATTATTTGAGAATCCACCACATTGCCAAACAACCATAATCTGAAACATATTCAGTCACTGCATCTTGATTGTTTCCTTGATTAAATTTGGTGAGAAGGTAATCATTGTTCATTAATTTACGTTTCATTGCGAGAATTGTTACTTTTTTTAATTAAAAAAATTGTGTGATTTGATTAATAAATGTAGGGTCACTGAGATTTTTGAGCTCTAGCATCAACAGGATCTTCTGGAAGTTTTGGCTTATTACTGATCTGATTAAGAGAGAGCGACAGATTCACGGATGTTAAGGAACTTTTTTCACAATCTTTCTTTAGGTTACTTCATAAAAAAATGTTTGTGTCAAACTGTCAATCTATCTTTAGGTCATCCATACAAAAAAAAATAAAAAATCATCTCTGATTTCTTGAACACTGAACTATTCCCGATACCTGGCACCTGTTATTTATGTTTGTGTAGTGCTTGCCTTTACTATGATAAATGAATAAATAACAATCTTTCTTGTTTTAGGTTATTTTATCTAGCTGGTGATAATTAGGAGTTGCAGAGGAGATTCATTTTATATTGCTATATGATGGATGTACTGTTGTATGCATCGTGTGGGCTTACTTATTTTGCTTGCCCTCCTACTTTTTTTAGGGGCTTTCAAAAAAAAAATACACACTGAATTTGCTACAAAAGCAATTGAACATTTATTTGAGGGTATTAGGACTTTAAAGCAGATGTTAGTTGTTTCAATGATTTAGTAAATTGTATTGAAAGCACCATTTTTTGTTTGCTATCCTAAAGAGCCTCTGAACATATCATTTAGCCTTAAATCCATACAATATCACCCATGAATTGAAATCAAACAATTAATATTGCATTTAAATTTAGCTAGTTATATAAACAAGGGCGAAGGGAAATCTACGAGGTTATTCTTATTGCTATTTCTTACATAGACATCTCAAATAAAGCTTTTTGTTATTTAAGTAACTGTTTTTTGTTTCTTATTTGTAATTTTTCACCTATAAATAGACTGGAGTCAACTGTAGTTAGTTCACTGGTTGCCATCAGTTACTGATTATGCCCGACGAATTTTCCTGTTTGATTTTCATATTGATCGTAATTTGTATACTATATAGTTGTGTGACCAATGTGCAGCTGCTTCGCATATTTTGACTTTTGCAGAAGGAAGTGAAATTAAAAAAAAATGGCTGAAGACAAATGCGTTACCAGAAGTGATAACAAAGATTCCACTACTACTGCAGTAGCAGAAAAGAAGTGCAGGGGTGTCTTTTCTCGTATTTGGAACAGTATCTTTAGACTAAAGGTGGATGATTTTGAGAAGAGATTGCAATACATTTCTAAGGAAGAAGCTGCTATTCTTGCTCGATTGAGAAGTAGATCTCAGACTTGGAGGAGGAAATCTAGGAATCTTATCATACTCGCTGTCATTTTTGAGGGTGCTTACTCTTTTATCACTAAGTCTTGGCATTTTGGATGCAGTATCTACATCGTTTTTCCTCACTTCCACTTTTTAGGTGCTCTCTCTTTTATCACTAAGTCTTGCAATTTAGGCAACTTACATTCTTTTCCCTTTTTTTGGTTTAAGAGGAACTCTGTCATGACCATCAAAATCTCTAGTCTTTTGCATGCTTCGTTTTATAGAAATTAAATTGATTATGATCATAAATAAATGATTTTCCTTAGAAATAAATGATAGTGTGGAGCACCGGAGCTTATAAGTGTATGATGTTTGCCTGTATTTACTAATGTCTTAGATGTCTTTATGTCTTCACAAGCTTGAATGCCCATTATAGTTGGATTTTGCAAGTTTTTGGCCAGAGAATTTTATTCCCATGCTAAATGAAAATGTTTCCAAGTTTTTGTTGCTTTATGACAAATTTTCTGCTGGTAAATCATAAATGAGTTTAGGGTGCAAGAGTTGGAGCCTACCAATGATTTGAATTTGACAGAGAAATGGCAATCTGTTCTGCTGCATTCTGACTATTGTGATTTTCTTTCCTCCTGATTACTCGTCTTAAATTTATGATTATTTTTGCACCTGGATCTTGCTTAGATTGTTGTCTTTCATACCCGTCAAAATTAGTAGTGGAATATTTGGTTTGAAGGTTTGAGTCATCATTTTATCCTTTTCATCACGTGTGGGCTGACCACAATTCTTTTAACTGGATGCTTGTTACTATTATTATCTAACTTTGCATAACCCATAAATTGCATCATTTTTTCAGGTTATTGCGGTTGGTTATGCAATCATGACAACAAGATCGATGGAGTTAGATTGGAAGATGAGGGCACTTCGAGTTCTGCCGATATTTCTTCTGCCTGGTTTATCTGCTATTGCTTACTCGGCATTTGTGAGCTTCACCAGGATGTGTGTGTGCTTTTGACTTTAGAACTGTTTTTTTTATTGTTATCTTTTTATTCATACCTCACTGGTTTCTCATTGCTCTCTCTCTTTTTAATTGGTGGCCATTATTATAACTTATATGTGGCACAAAGTGGCTGCGGATGCATCTTCCTTGATTGAAAAGCAAATGCTATGAAGGATCTTCCCTCCCAGTATGGTGGCTCTAAGAGGATAGGTGTATACGTTAACTTGTAATTTATCTAATTTTTACAGGTGATCGCAAGGACCAGAAAACTCTAGAAAGGCTTCGGGTCGAGAGGCAAGCCAAATTGACGAACTTAAAAAGAGAGGACAAATTATTATACCACTCACACAGCTAATTCAGGTTTTTTTAGTGGATTTTATCCTATTTCAAGTTCTATCAATCTGTTAGTGTTTTGAAGTGCAATACAAAAGCTTGAGATGTAAACTTGATGCATACTGTTTTGTTACCCCTTTGTGTTGTTTCTTACCTGTAGCTTAGACAGTATGGAGCAACTTTGTTGAATTTTATGGTACATCAAATGAGTTTAAGAGTTGTTACCATTATCCGGTTTTTATAAAGGATTAAGGAGGTGAAAATGTATTGCCTGGTCCAAAAGAAATGAATATTTTGTAGAATTTTGCAGTACTTCAAATGGTTTTTAAGAGTTGTTACCATGATATGGTTTTTATAATGGATTTAGGACATCAATTCTTGGTGGTGGAAATAGTATTGCCTGGTCAAAAAGTAATGTATGAAATTTAATCACTCAAATTTTCTGAAGCAGTGATTTTTTATCTTTAAAGGCATAATCGGATATGAACGAATCAGAGTGTGTTTGTGAATGCATGATATTTATCTCAAAAATTGTGAATTGTATTTAACATATGCTTTATTATGCAGAGATATGATCCTGATCCAGCAGCAAAGGCTGCTGCTGCAACAGTCCTGGCATCCAAGCTGGGTGCAGATTCTGGTTTGAAAGTGTTTGTGGAGGATGATTCTAAACTCAATTTCCCACTGGGGAAGAGCACTGATGTCGAAATTGTGCAATCTAGTGGTCTTCGAAATCGAAAACAATTGCATAACAGATCCAGTAGTGGAGGGAGCACTCCATTGCATCCCCCTGATGAAGAAACCCCTGGTGCCATTGGGTGTGAGGATCAAACTTCTGAGCACAATCAGCTTGTTGTCAACCATCACTATCCTCAGGGGTCTACCATGCATGACGGAGGGTGGATTGCTCGAATTGCAGCAATACTTGTAGGAGACGATCCTTCACAATCTTATGCTCTTATATGTGGCAACTGCCATATGCATAATGGTGAGTCTATTTGAAAGGATCTACCGACCCACATGCACCTTAAAAACTGCTGTCCCATGTACAACCGCAAAATCAAAGTGTTTTCTTTGTGAAATGTTTAGGATTGAAGAAAACCATTTTTTTTTTTTTGTTGTATTTGTGCAGGACTCGCTAGGAAGGAGGATTTCCCATATATTACCTATTACTGTCCGCACTGCCATGCCCTGAATAGGCCAAAAGAATCAGAAGGCCACATTTCTGGTTCAGTTTCTAGTTCTATTTCTGATCCGCCTCCAAAAGATTCAGACGAGCGTGTTCACCTAATACGAGTTCCTTAACAACAGATTCGATCAACAATGCTACTAGTCCTCTGCGTGCTAGCGCACATCAAGCAGTAGCACATGTCGTCGGAGAGAATTAGGGAATTGAGGAAGCTGGAAAAAGTTGCTCAACTTGAAATGGTTAGTTGAAAGGTATACTGGTTTGTAAATTGTGCTTGCAGCTTATTATATATCTCGTGGTGAATGAAAAAGCAAGGATGTTGACCAATATGTGAAGATTTTTATGGAAATATGACTTTTGATCAAAGGAGTTTTCGGTATGAGGAATTATCTATTTAATTAATATTTTTGTATATATTATGATGAGAAATTATTTTTAATATAATTTTAAGTACTCAGTGTGTAAATTTTAAATAAAATCAATATCATACCATATATTACCAAATCATAGTGTTTCATTAAATTAATTTCTGAATAAAAAATGGAATTTAATTAATATGATTTTATATGAACTTATGTGTTTGAGAGTATTTTTGTCATTTTTGGAACCGAACCGAACCATATCATATCATCAAATCAAACAAAAATATATTATTTAATCATGTCATATTATATCATCATTTTAAAAATGGCAATGATAATTAATTAATTATAGTATAATACCATACAATATCATATCATATCATACTTAAGCATAATACATTTCATCCAAATAAGGTGAAGGTTGAGAAATTGAGTTTCAACTTTACGTTAAGACAGTATTTTAAAAAAAAAAAAAATACTTATCTGCTCTCGAATTATTTCTAAAAAAATGAATAGGGTAAAATATAAAATGGTAAATTTTAAGTACCTCCCCTGAGGTTTGACATATTTGTAAGTAGATGGTGATGATGTGTTTATTAGTAAATATCCCCGTTAGATGACTGGCAAATACCGTAATGCCCCTTAACTACTACATATGGATAAAATTATCCTAAACAAAAGTACAACTAAAATCCAATGGAAAAACAAGAATACTGTCCTTCCACTTCATCACTCATTCATCATCACAAGGCTCTGGCAGTAGTCCATCAATCCATAATCTCAAAATTTTGCTTATTCACTTCATCATCACAGTTGCTGTATTTGGTAAAAATAAATGAACTCATTCATCCATAAATTATTCATTTAATTAAAATACCCATTTATTTACCCATGACAAAAAAAAAAAAAATGTTTTCTACAATATTAAACAAATTAAAATAACTACTAATCAAATATACTAAAATTCAAATAAACAAGCAGCGTAATTACATAATATAATAATAATAATAAAAAAAAAAAAAATCAAATAAACCTATTTCACATAAACAACCCAAAATTTGTAGTCAAAGATCCAACAAAAGCAATTTTGAAATCCGATTATGAAACATCAAATACTTAATGTTGAAGCGGTTCAACAACAACAAAATTAACGCTAAAATTCAAATAAATCCACTTCACAGAAGTCCTAAAATTCTAATTTGCAGTTAAAGATTCAATAAAAGCAATTGCAAAATCCAAATGTGAAACATAAAAGCCTAACATTGCAGATTAAAGATAAAAAAATTACGTCATTTTTAATCTTTGAGTCTCATATGCCCAAAAAACATAGAAATAGAAATAAGAAACGAGATGTACACGTCATCAATTTTTTTTAAAATTTCTACGTGTCATATGCTTTTACGAATTTACCCTTCATAAATAATAGTGTCGGATATTATAAAATGGTATGCAAGAATAAATTAGTAAAGTGATTTGTCCACACGTCATAGCGCCAGGAGAAAATCTTTGGTGAAACAGTGGTACCACATCATTCATGTAACAAGCCAATCATCAATTGCCACGCGTACTAAAAAAATTAAAAAACAACTAAAAAATAGGTGGTATTAAATTACACATGTCAATTTTTATTCGTTTGTGGTACCACGTCACCCATACTACTGTTGCACCAAAGATTTACTCCATAGGCCCGGGCAATGGTGATCTCCCACGTGCATAAGCACTGGTTGTTCTTTGATTTCCTTTTCAGTTAGGGCTCAATACGTAGAAGAAATGAGAGCGATTTGAGTTGAGTATGATCGAGATTACGTTACTACAGTGGGCGCTGGCGACGGACATCATTTTCCGTCATCGTATTATAGATTAGATTAAACAATAACGAACTCCGGTGGCGATATAAATAACAGGAAACGAAAGGCGGCGGCGGCGGCGGAGTGTCGGTTGCTACCGGAAATGGCGATGGAGAAGCCTCGTGATTGGAGTACTCCTCCTCATTATCCTTTCTGTGCTTGTTCCTCTCGCTTTCTTGCTCGGCCTTCACAATGGCTTTCACTCTCCCAGCCCCAACGGTTAGTAACTTTACTTTTGTTTGTTAATGCCTACTTTACTGTTAAATCATTGAGACTTTTTATTTGCATTAAATTCTTGTAATGGGTATTGCAATGCTTAGCTAGTTATGAAGTGATTGTTTGTAGGTGAATAATCATATAGTAATCCGTTTACCTGATCTACTTTCAATTTTGTTAGATCGTCATGATTAAATCAGATTGACTTGGTGCCCAAATTCTATTGAATTACGTTTACATCTTTAGATTGCGAGGTTGGTGTTAACGATTTTATATAGCACGCAAGCACATTTACATGCACAAGTAGTAATAATACTGATACCACTTGAACTTACTATTAATCCTATTAAAACTATTAAGGATACCTTTCATGTTACGTTTCAATATAAAATATCCTCAGGATAGCCGAGTGTAGAGCATACTTGTAGTATTAGTGGAAGCAGTTTATCATGGAACACTCAAGATTCTATCTCATGTTTTCGAGAGAAATAAGAACTAGATTAGTTGAACATAGAAATTATTTGAAAGCTAAAGATTTTATTTTATTGAAATTCGAACTTATCTTACAAATGAAAACCATCCTCCTTATATGGATGGATGATGAAACATCATGAATCTTTGACAAGACAGGACCCCTACCTAAAGATCAAACAATAACCAGAACTTTAAAAAGTAAAAAAAAAAGCAATAACTACTTTACTGACTCTAACTAAAGCAAACAATTATTAAAGCAAAAGTATGAAGTTGTAGACTGCTTCAGTTAAAGTTGACACTGACAAAAGCATACAATAATTAAAGTTAAATTATTAAAGCGATACCCGACATGTGTGTGGGCCCTTGGGAATCTAATGATTCACCGCTCAATAATTCGACACAAAATATCAAGACAATGGACATAAAGAATTAACGGGATGTGCGCTGGCCCTTTGCAGCCCTGCCGTTAATTCTTATGGCATATCGTCTTCAACCCTTGAGACTAATTCTGCATCACGCCGGTTGACAGAAATAGTCAAGTCAAAATTACAAGCCCTTCTAGCACCTCAGCGCACTTAATAAGTCATAATTATGTTTTAGACATGGACAAAAATTGAACAGTGTCTTACAGGTCATGACTTAGCTCTCTTTCCTAAAGAAATTGCGGAGGGTATCCGGAGACGCTATCTCAACAATTTCCACACCCGGTGCTCTATACTAAAAGGGATATGGAATGGACCGTCTGAGGAAGAACACAATATGGCCAAACAATAACGATACATCAGGGATATGAAGTCTATCACACCACATTGTTTATACGAAACCAAGATTTCTTCAAATTGTGTCCTTGGAGTTTCCTGACACTATTTGAACATGGTTTTATCAATGGATTTGTCCTTGGCAAAGACTATAAAAGGCATCACTGTTGGGGTATTGATGAAGGATGCAATGATTTGATCCCTGATCTAGCACAAGAAATCAAGCAGTGATTAAAAACGCACAAGAGCATCACAGTTTGGGTTGAGACCATCACTCCCGAATGGTCCCATGATTATACCCATGTGTATCCTCCAACACACCTATTATGTATCATTCCATCTAATCATCTAGGTGATTGGAAACTTGTGCACTAGCCTGCTAGACCCAGAATAAGACAATAGCCCATCTGTGAGATATATTGGCCCAAAGTGATCACATTTAGAGAAACAGGTTACATCCGTGCGATCTCTGCAGACTCTGTGAGAAGAAGCATCGAGACTAATATCGTTGACAAATCATGGCGACTATTCTCTATAATTGCAGAAAATAAACGATGTATTATTCAAGGATACAACAGGTTAAAATACGATGGGAGCCTTGAATCCAAAGTCATCAGTTGAGCCATTCCCATATCTAACTTAGCTAAGGAAGTATAGGAAGATAGTTTGAAGACTAGCCAATCAGCACGAGATCACAAAATTCCATGTGACATGCCAATTGTTATTTGTCCTTTGTGTCTTGATGTTTTGTGTCGAATTATTGAGCGGTGAATCATTAGATTCCCAAGGGCCCGCGCACATATCGGGTATTTCTTTAATAATTCAGCTTTAATTATTGTATGTTTTTGTCAGTGTAAGCTTTAGCTAAAGTAGTCTACTATTTTAAGCTTTTGCTTTAATAATTGTTTGTTTTAGTCAGAGTAAGCAAAACGATTCTTGCTTTTGCGTTTTCCTTTTTAAAGTTGTGGTTATCGTTTGATCTTTAGGTAGAAGTCCTGTCCTACTAAAGATTCCTGATGTTTCCTCATTCATCTATATAAGGAAGATGGTTTTCAATTGTAAGATAAGTTCGAATTTCAGAAGTTTCAATAAAATAAAATCTTTAGCTTTCAAAAAATCTCTTTGTTCAATTAATCTAGTTCTTAGTTCTCTCGAAAATATGAGATAGGATCTTGAGTGTTCCATGATAGACTGCCTCCACTAATACTACAAGTATGCTCTACACTTGCCTCTCCTGAGGATCTTGTGTATCAGAACATAGCATGGAAGGTACCCTTAACAGTCTAGGGTGATTCAAGTGTCGCCGGCCTCCTCTGCAAAGTTCTAAGTTCAGGCGCCAGGCTAGGAGTGTCGTTTTCCATTTGTAGGGAGAAGGGAAACACACTTAAAACTAAGCAATTGGTTAAGATATTTGTTTTTAAGATTAATTAAACTAAGTAAATTTAAAGACTGCAATTAAATTTTTTTGAAACTTATGCGAGAAAGAACCTAGAGTTGCAACTTCACCAAGCACGTTAAAGGGTATTCATTTTTCCTACAATTGAATGATTGCTATGGTTTACTAATCTAGAACACGAAGTTATCTATAAGCCCCTTCTGATGGTTAAGTAGAAATGCCTAACTTAGTTCAATTACCTATATTGCTATGATAATTAATTTAAGTCAAACTCATCACGATCAAGATCTAATTGTGGCTATACATGTCTTGCATGTATATTCTATCATGTACAGATATCGATTATAACGAATACGATCATGCGTTATAAATTTCCAAGGCTAAACCAAAACTCTATTTTCCAAGTTCGTCAGGGTTTACCACGACTATCCTATTGTTGGCCAAGCAATAAAACGCATTAGGTATAGAGAATGATAAATAATCCAATAACAATACTTGAAAGAAATCAAAGATGCATTAAAATTAATTATATGTGCATAAGTTCTATTACGACTCTAGATTAATGAATTACTTACTAGACATATTCAATCAACTCAAATAATT
>SKCR01004064.1:0-26720 GCA_019454045.1 Zanthoxylum bungeanum | reverse complement strand
ACATCCTCGACGGACAAAGGCCTTGACTTTGGCCAACAAGCCAATGCCAGTCTCGGATCTTGAGTGAGAATCACTCAATGGAAGGAAAAATGCTTAATATTTTACGAGGGTTTTTCGAGTGCAAATTGGCAACCAATTTATTATCTTTGTTAAGGTCTCATCATCATACACCCTTAAACATGCATTCTAAACACATAATAAAGCGCGTATAAGTAAAATAATAATGATATGCCGATGGATACTTTACACATTGATCCATTCATTTCTGGAATTAATTGCGTCATGAATTAATCTAGGATTAATTCGTGAAGAAGAGAGAACGCGATTAATTTGGAATTAATCGGTAAAATAAATTTAATAGTTAAATTGGATTTTTCTATTTAATTTATTTATTTGGGCTAAATTTTTTATATTGGATATATTAATTGAAATCAGATTTCAACACGGAATTAAATTGGATTTTAATTCAAGCGAACGAATTAATTTGGAATTAATTCATAAGCAAATTCCGTAATAATTTTGCGAGGTATTATTATTTGATTAAATTGGATTTAATTACGTTACGTCGGAAAATTTGTTTAATCGGATTAAACGAAACCGGGCCCAAAGTCGTGTTGTGTGTGCCAACCGAATTTTGAATTTAAATTGGGTTGGACCCACTATTCACATCACTTGTCAAAGGTGATGGTGGTAGTTGGCTAATGTAAATGGTTTTCACAAAACCACTTACTTTTAACCAACTTGGTTTTGGAAACCAAATATAACACACACTTGTTTTTTAAACAACTAACTATTCACTCTCTCCCCCACATCTCTCTCTTGGCCTAAAATATGCAACTCTTGGAGGGAAATTTTTCTTTCATTTTTGTTATTGCTAGCATATAATGAGTCAATTTAAGGTGATAGGGAAACTCACCCAAGTGTTGGAAATACTCTACAAAGGCTTGGAGCTTCTTCAACATCCATAAGAGTTTGAACTTCCACCAACCAATGTATGTTTTTCCGTAACTTTCTTTGGTAATTTTCACACATAAATCACGCTTCGAGATCTTGTGGCATGTTTATGACACTAACAATGGTATCAGAGAGAGATCTAAGCTTGATTTGGATTCTAGGGTTTATATACTTTAATTTGAGATTTTATGTTTGGAGCTTGTAAATGCCTAAATTGAATATGTGGTTGTGTTTATATGATGTTGAATTGGATTTATACATATTTGGAATTGAGAAAATTTGACTATATCAAAAATCCCCAATTTCTTATCATGGCCGAAAATATGCCGTAGAAGACTCATGGTGATTTTTTGAAAATTTGACAATTGGATGTGTTAATAGCATGAAATAAATCTTGTATGTTGATTTAATTGGATTGAAATCAAATTGAGTGTTATATTATGCCATATTGCTGTGAGCTATAAGCATGTTGTGATGGATTGATTTTGCTTCAATTGTGTTGGACATTAATTGAATAATAAAGCATGATTAATTAGTTTAATTGATGTTTTGGAAATATTAGTTTAATTAATTAATTATGTTAATTACACTTTAATTAAATTAATATGTAATTTGGAATAATGTGCTAATTTAATTTTTTGTAATTGGGCTTAATGGGCTTGGTTGGGCCAAGTTTGGTTTTGGACAATTAGGTTGGATCCAATTGGGCCTAAAACCATTTCCATAAAGTCCAAATATAACTTTTGGGCCTTTTAAAATTTAATTGGGCGTAATGGGCCAAAATTGATTTTTGGGCAAAGAGTGATTCCTAATTGGGCCTTGGCTTTTGGGTTGGATCCATAATAGCCAAAGCCCACGCCTAAAGAATTAATTGAAAGCATATTGGACTTTAATTGAATAGTATGATATTTGTTTGAGCGCGTATGGCGAGTAATTGAACGAATATTGCAAATTCAATTCTTGCCTCCCACTATTTTTCGGCGAGCCTCTAACCCTCTGTCGAGTACTCGGGAAACCGTGTTTCCTAGTGGGCTAGGATCCCGTTAAATATCACACAATCTTGACTTTGGCCAACAAATTGTATGATAATTAACTAGGTAGATCTCTAAGATCGATTGGATCCAATCCAATTCCTAGATCCGGTAGGGGGACATCCAAGTCTGAAACATATATCTTATATATGCCAATACATCCAATGTATTACCTAACCTTTTTCCTCTGAATCAACTAAGCCTTGGCTTTGGCACAACAAACTTAGTGATCCCAGTCAAGCGCGACCCATTGACCATGGAAAGCTTCGTAATCAATGTCGATGGACAAGAAGTGGTCTTGACTTTGGCCAACAAACCACAACTTGGACAAGACACTGACATGTAACAAAGCTCTCGTGATTCAAACACATCCTCGACAGACAAAGGCCTTGACTTTGGCCAACAAACCAATGCCGTCTTAGATCTTGAGTAAGAATCACTCAATGGAAGGAAAAACGCTTAATATTGTTTGAGGGTTTTTCGCGTGCAAATTGGCAACCAATTTATTATCTTTGTTAAGGTATCATCATCATACACCCTTAAACATGCATTCTAAACACATAATAAAGCGTATATGAAAAATAATAATGATATGCGGATGTATACTTTACACAATTGATCCTAGATCAAATCTCTCCTTTCTCTCTCCCGCTAGCACAAGTATCACTTCTACCTGTTACACTACACTTCTAAAGAAACCTCATTTACATTGAGGGGAATAGGTGAGAAGAGAATACAAAGAAATGAGAGGTAATAAGGCTGGACACGCAGGTCCAATTAATAAATCGAATTTATTACAACAATTTCTAAAATTGTCCCACCCATCTAATATCCATCCGATATACATTATTCATGCATCACAACCATGTATTCACATAAGCATGTTATCAATCAATCTAATCCAATTAATTAATCTGATAATTAGTGATCATCCAATGTTCAAACAACGATTTGATTTTGCTCGAGTCAAACTCGTTTTTGCGAATAAGTACTCAAAGTACGAATTCTCGAATTAAATTAAACTACATCATTAAATCCAATTTAATATGTATTTAATTCTAATTCACTATTTAATTCCAAATTAAATAATACACTTTAATAATGAACTTTTACAACTTAAATTCCAAATTTAATCGCAACGGGTCTCAAAGCCCGATTAACGTCCAACGTCAATTTAATTAAAGTCCAATGGGCTTTTAATTAATTTCTTAAAGCGTGGACTTTTGGTCAACTCGGATCAAACCGAATAACCAAAATCCAATCCGGGAGTTACCCCATAAGCCTAGAAATCAATCTTGGCCCATTAGGCCCAATTAAACTTTAAAGTCCATTAAGTCGCATTTGGGCTTTATGGTGGCGGTTTTGGGCCCAATTGGATCCAACCAATTTTACCTAAACCCAACTTTGTACAACAAAGCCCAATAAGCCCATTTACAACATTCAAAGTCATATTTCCAAAATTAGGCCCAAAATAATTAAATCACAAAAATCCAATTTTCCCAATTTAATTACCAAAGTGTGTAATACACAATTAATTACCCAATTAACATTTCTAAAACATTAATTAACATAACTATTTCTTCCTTTTCATTTTTTCTTTTTTCGAGTTTTCACACTACTTTTTAAGGTATCATTCTCCTCGTGATGGTCCTTACACTTGTCCACTGGTAGTTTCATGCTTAAAGGTTATATATGGCTCTTTGATATGCTAGCCTTCATATAATTTTAAGATAAAGATAGATATCTAAGCTAACAAGCATTCAGATATTGATAGATCGTAGAAATCCAAGTCTTAGGTATTTACAGATTTAGGGTTGTCCTGCATACGTTAGAATTGCGCAGCGGGATAAACTAGCACCCAGAGTGTATAAATGTAGGTTCGTTGGATATTCTGATAATTCCATGGGATATCAATTCTACGATTCCGAGCAATGAAATGTATTTGTTGTTCGCTTTTTAACTTTTCTTGAAAATCAATTTTTGAGAGAAAGTGGGAATTGTAGAGAGATTAAACTTGATGAGTTTGATCACAACATTAAGGAACCTGAGATGGAACCAGAGATCCAATTAGATGAAGGATCTATAACACAGGTTCTACGTAAGTCGAATAGAATATCAAGGCCTCTTGAAAGACTATTTTTAACATCTGATGTGAGACTTGATGTTCTCCTCTTGGAGAAAACAAATCCGACTATGTATAAAGAAGCGATATTGGATATCGATTCGGAAAAATGGCAGGAAGTCATGAAATTCGAAATGGATTCAATGCATTCCAATCAAGTCTGGGACTTAGTTAAACTTCCTGAAGGAGTTAAACCTATTGGTTGTAAATGGGTTTACGAAAGGAAGCGAGAGCCCGATGGAAAGGTGGAAAAGTGAGGCTCGATGGAAAGGTGGAAAAGCGAGGCCCAATGGAAATGTGGAAACCTTTAAGGCCCGACTGGTAGCGAAAGGTTACACTCAATGTCCTGGGATTGACTATGAGGAAACTTTTTCACCAGTAGCCATGATAAAATCTATTAGGATTCTTTTAACCATTACTGCATATCACGACTATGAGATATGCCAGAAGAATGTGAAAACTGCTTTCCTAAATGGATTCATTGAGGAGGATATCTATATGGAACAACCAGAGGGTTTCGTATCTAGTAAGACTTCAAACTTAGTTTGTAAGCTCCAGAAGTCTATTTATGGACTTAAACAGGCATCCCGAAGCTGGAATCATCATTTTGATGAGATAATTAGATTATCTGGATTCATCAAGAATGAGGAAGAACCATGTGTTTATAAGAAAGTGAGTGGGCGCATGATAATTTTCCTAGTCTTATATGTAGATGACATCCTTATAATAGGAAATGATATAGAGATGATGCAAAGTGTGAAATCCTACCTTTGTAAGAACTTCTTCATGAAAGATATGGGTGAAGCTTCCTATATACTAGGTATAAGACTCTACCGGGATAGAGTTAGGAAACTTATAGGGTTTTCACAATCGACGTACATAGATAAGATGTTAGAAATGTACATTTTTACCAACTACAAGACATCAAATGTACATTTCCGATATGACATACATCTTTCGAGGAAAATGGTACCTCAGAATGAGGAAGAGAGAGTTAGGATGTCTAACTTGCCATATATTTCTTGTATTGGAAGCATAATGTATGATATGCTATATATTAGACCTGACATCAGTTTTGGCATTAGTGTGACCAACCGATATCAATCTGATCTAGGTAATGATCATTGGAAAGCCGTGAAACATATCCTAAAATATCTTAAAGGTACCAATGATAAGTTTCTGATATATGGAGAAAATGAGCTACAAGTTAAGGGTTATACAGACTCCGACTTCCAAGGAGATCCAGATGATAGAAAATCTACATCAAGATACATATTTACCCTTAACGGTGGTGCTGTTAGTTGGCGATGTTCAAAGCAAGGCTCAACAGCTGATTCCACCACTGAGGCGTAATTTATAGCGGCTTCAGAAGCTGCTAAAGAAGCTTTTTGGATTAGGAATTTTATCACAGAACTTGGCATTATGCCTAGTATTACGGATTCGATCTCATTGTACTGTGATAATAACAGAGCCATCGCGCAGGCTAAGGAGCCGAGGGCGCATTCCAATTCTAAACACGTGGAAATGAAATACCGCGTAATTAGAGATATTATTGAATGAAAAGACATAGTGGTCTTGAAGGTTCAAGGACAAGACAACATAACAGACCTGCTTACAAAGGCATCACCTCCTTAGTTATTCGATAAACATGTGGAGGATATGAGACTGCGGTACCATCCAGATTAACGCTAAGCAAGTGTGATTTTGATGGAGCTGGTGCTTGGAGTGCCAATCTGAATTGTACATTTTATTATTTATTAATAAAATAACTACATTTTCATTTCATACCTTATTAATGGTATTGTCATTATGTGTATTAGATTGATGTATAGATATGTTAAGAATGACATCGACCTTAAAATAGTCTTGACACTAGGTGTAAATTATTCTTAAAGTAAATATTCCTAGTCGTTGGTTTTGGAATACGGTCGAATTCATATAACCTAGAAGACTAGAATATGTCGTATATTGGAATTGGAGTTCCAATGGTTGAACCCGATGTACCATGAGTTTTGGAAACTCGTATAGACATGTGGGTATTCGTTGAAGCGAATACTGAATAACTCATAGATGATTCCTAATAGTTGGAAGTACACACCACCGTAAAAAATAATCTCCTCGAGTTGAGTAGCATATGTAATCCTTTGACAATAGGATAAAATTGATTTTGTGTGAGATCTTCCACACTTTAATGCCATGTATATCACAAACCTTTCATGGTCTGACCTCTGGATGTTCGTTGGGTGTGGACCGATGCACTCAGTGATCAAGTGTGAAGTAAGATAGGATCTGTCGACCCGTATGTGTACCATAATGGGTTTAAATATCCATGTGAGTAAAGTCATGATTCTTAAATCTTTTGCCAAAGTCGATTACCTGGGGTGGATCCCATTAGTTATGAAGAATCGTGGACATATCGACATGAGATGTGCACCACGAAAACTTGACGGTATATTCTATATTTCCTAAGCACAACTCAGATATCATATGATAGAGGGGTTGTTAAACATATGTGATGGCCTCGAATTGTATAGTTCAGAATGGTCATTCGTGTTCTTCGCGAATTTGGAGGTGGCCGAATTGCGTACATATTAGCTAGGCTTATATGACGAACGTGTCTGAACTTAGAGAGCCCCAATATGAAATGTACTCGTTAAGCACTTTGGTAGTCGAATATTTTTTATAAAAGATAATATTCGATATTATAATTATCAACTCAGATAATCAAGTGTTCTTAGATAACATTGATTATTTACTTTGACCTAATTGGATTAATTCAATAATTACACAAGGGCTTAATTATAAAATCATAATTATCTCTACCATTTGAGGTATTATGGTAATTGTAAGTATGTAATAATATGTGGTTTTGACTTGATTTAATTAGATTAAATCAAAGTGGCAAACATTGAACTAATCCATTTCCTAATCCTTGGCTTGATTTAATTGGACAAAATTAAATTGGGAGACAATGGAGTTAGTCACACCTACTTATACATATTTGGACAAATTGGATTAAGCCCACTTAAAAGTTGATTACAACTTTTATTAATTAAAATTGCCTAAGTTTTGCTATAAATAGCAAGCTTTTAGGAAGATTTTAATTACAAGTACAAATACAAGTAAATTCTTAGAGAAATTAGCCTAATTAGAGAAGTGTTAGAGAAACTTGTGAGGTCTCTACAATATTTCATCTAGGAGAAAACAAGATTTGATCTTGAAGTGAAGCTTGCTAGCATTGGCAATCAAGGTTAGATCTTGAAGTCAGGCTTGCACACCTTGGTGGTTCTCCAACCATTTCAACAAAGGAGAAGTGGATTGAATCTTGCATCAAGCTTACTAAGGTAATGTTTGATATTCTCCTAAGCTATGTTCTTTTATGTATTAGATGCATGATCACATAGCTTAATGTTTAAATAATGCTAATAAATTGTGTTAGGATGCTTTGGAAGTATAAACACAATATGCTTCTAATTGGGTCAAAATATTTATGTTAGACATAAATATAATTTAGAGTTTGGAAGTCTTGATTAAAGCTTAGAGCTATGACTACCATTCTAGAATCACTTGATCAGCTTTGGGTGACCTAGAATTGTTCACGAGACATTTCTTATTGAGATTCTAATTTGGTTTTTGTATTGGATTCAAAATTTACGCAAATGCGTATTTAGAATAAATTTATATTTTTATAAAAATATTTAATATTTTGAAAAACTTGATTTTTATTCTATAACATGTGTTGATGTTGGTTTTGATGTTAAAAATTAATTTTGGGTGTTTTTGAGGTGTTTAGGGAAGACCAGAAGAAATTAGGATAATAGACCATAATTCCTTCAGCTCCCTGGAAAGTGAGTTGAAGGAAAGTGAAATGAAAATTAAAAAAAAAATGTCAGCTTGCACAGTGTGCGCGGGCAGCAATTTTGTTTTCGTCCGTTTTTGAGTTTCTGGACTCCGATTCAGCCCCGATTTTTTCCTATACACTCGTAATGGAATATATTATTTCACTAAAGAATTTACAATTACACTCATGCTTGATATCCATGGGTTAGACCCATTTCCGCTACGCGGGGCACCGATCCGACCCTAGGGGTTCCACAACTGCCCTAATAGAATGATATCAGAGCAAGGCTTAACCACACTATACATGTTTTTGAATCTATGTCATAGTAATTTTAATTTAATTACGCATAAGACATATTGGATATGTATTGCATGTATTGCATGCTTAATAGTGTTTTTCGCCCTAGTATATAAAGGGATTGAGAGTCTATTGTAGATGGTTGAGCAATTTCATTCAAAAGCACTTGTAGCTTGTAATAGAGAGAAAAGAATCCCGAGCTAGAGAGAAAAAGAGGTCTGTCAGACCCGAGCCAATAATAAAAGCTTTCTTTTCCCTTGTGCCCATGGACGTAGGTTGGATCCATTCCGCCAAACCACGTTAAATCCTTTGTTTATCTGTATGTATTCTATTTTTTGCCAAGTTTGCATTTGGTTTCCAACAAACCAAATAAATTCACGGTTCATAGAGGTCTGTTCGAGGAGTGGTTTTCCCGAATTACCCCTGGAATGAAAAACAGCCATCAACATTGATTAAATTTGTCCCGAAGGCAATTGAAGTTACAAATTTGCCTCTGTTGATAGATTTAATCTCCAAAAAGAAAGTGTATAGATTTAACTTACTTTATAAAGGAAATGCTTATTTTCTGTCTGCAGCAATATTATGTTTTTTTTTTTTTTTCCTTATTTATAAAATTCAAAAAGTAAACAAGTGTTACCTTTTTCTTTTTTGGCAAGTAACGCAAAGTTAATTCACACATGTTCCCTTCTCTAATCAATCAAGAAACCTGTCTTTGTTTCTTTTGCTAGTAGGTATCTTGGGGTATTTTTAATAGCCATCCTTTGTTCGGAAAATACTTCTGTGTGTTTGGCCATTCTGCTCTGCTCTGTCATTTCGCAAAACATATAATTTTTATATTTTATTTTAAATTTATATTTGAATATTAGTATCAAATGGTTAAACGTGAGTGGCCAAACACACAGATGTCCCTCTCAGAGTCAGCTCCAACCGATAGGCAGCATAGGTTAATGCCTAGCCCCACTTCCTATTAAAATTTCTGACTCCATTTTATTTATTTATTTATGTTTAGAAAGAGAACAGGTTCTCATTTTGGTTTCGGTTATTAAAATGAAAATAATGAAGCTTAGTACATACATAAAAGAATAGTGAAAAAGAACTGAACTAAATAATAATAATAGTAATAATAAAATTAGGATTCCAAATCTTTTCATATATTATCATTAGTTAATACAAGATCAGGGTCACCTAAATCTCGAAACGGTCCCTACCTATGCAATAGCTAAAGAAAGGAATTGCTTTTCAACGAGGCCATCCAAGATGAAAAAGAAAGAAAATACTAAACCCATAAAGGTCATCTTGCGGCAAAAGTAGTGTCCTTTAGCACTCACAGAATCCTGAAACCTCAAAAATATTATGTAAATGTAGCTAGGGCTCCATGCAATGCATTATCAACTAAAGTTTCACCTGAAAACTTGCATCCGATGACATTCCCATTCCCAGCTGCTGCCTTTCTTCTTATGATCGGTTCTCTCTTCTTCTCTTCTTCTCTCTCGTGTACATTCACCATAAAAAATAATTGCCCATATACCATATGGCCAGGTATAAATGGACAGCACCGGGAATCGGCTGCCCGTGCATGCCCAATCCAAAGGACAGTCTTATAATTTTCTATATATATATATATATTTTTTAAAAAATAATAATAATAAAGTACTTGTAATTTTAACTTTCCTTAAAATAAAATCTTCCAGGTACACTTGCTGGTTCAGGGACCCCTCAGCTTCCAACGACCGGCTTTCAATTGGAATCAGGACAAAGTGTGAGGATTAATCCATCAGTTCCAGGATGGTCTGGTCGGATTTGGGCAAGAACAGGATGCAATTTTGATGTGTCGGGAATTGGCTCTTGTCAAACTGGGGACTGTGGAGGAAGACTTGAATGTGACGGAAATGGTGCTGCTCCACCTGCATCACTCTTTGAAATAACCCTCGGCACTGGCAACAAAGACTTGGATTTTTACGATGTTAGCGTTGTTGATGGCTACAACTTACCTATTGTTGTCGAACCACGTGGTGTATACGGAGTATGTAATGCCACTGGCTGTGCTTCCGATATCAACATGGGTAAGATTCCATCAAACTTGATACTATAGAAATTTGTAAGCCTAAGGCTAATTCAACCTAAAAACTGGCTTATAAGAGTTTTAGAGTTGTATTAAGTTTATATTCATATACCAACATCAATACCCCAGAACGCCTGGCTAATGGTAAAGACATGCAGGCCGGTGTTAATACCTGATCCTTTTCAGGTGGTAAGCTTTGGTTGCAGTGTCTGATCCTTAGGCCGACAGTAAGACCTGATCCTTTTCAAGTGGTAAGATCAACTTGGTCTTAATGTCTGGTCATTGGACGTGCGGGTCGGTGGTAAGACCTGGTTCTTTTCAGGTGGTAAAACCTAATCGTAGTGTCAAAATTTACGAGTTGAGAGTAGAGTTAAATTTATATTTATAGATATACAACATTTTTATTGTCTGTTAGAAAATGACCAAATTAATATCGCTTGTAAACAGGTTGCCCAAAAGAACTTCAGGTGGTGGGTGGAGAAGGAGGAGTAGTTGCATGTAAAAGTGCATGTGAAGCGTTTGGGTTAGATCAGTACTGCTGCAGCGGGCAGTTCGCTAATCCAACCACTTGCAGGCCCTCCTTTTATTCTTCAATTTTCAAGCGAGCTTGTCCAAGGGCTTATAGCTATGCCTTTGACGATGGCACAAGCATTTTCACATGCAAGGCCTTTGACTATGATATCATTTTCTGCCCTAACTCTAATGGGTACCCTACATATTCTTTCCCTAATCAATTGCTTTCAGCTGGAGGTTCCGAATTAGGATCCAATACTAAATTGAGTTTGTGCTCAACACTAGATATATAATTAGGATAATGATTTCGTGTTCAGCATGAACTCAAGCAACATTGAATCCTTATCGAGAGGTTCATTCTAAGACCATAACAATTACTATCTTTTATTTATTTATTTTTTTGATGATACAGGGGGGCGAACAGAACAGATGGTTCACTTTCACCACCATCAATTCAAGATCCGAGCAATACAAAGGCTCAGCAGATGGTTTCTTCATCAAACGAAGTCCTTCTCGAGCCCATTCTTGTGTCGATTCTTCTCGTCCTCGCTTTGTTTCTCTGAACAGTCACATACCCGGTGACTAATTAGCCTCTGCTATAATGAAGTGCAAGGAACAAACCTGAGGCTGGGAAAATACAGCTTAAAGAATAATATTGGTGCAGAGTTGATTATGTAAAACACAGTTTTTAGCTAAGAGTTGGTTTAACAGACAAGTGTTTATTGTTTTTTCGTTACAATTCTATTAAATCTAGGAAGAAGTGGGATAAATCACTATTTATTTTTTTGAACTACCAAAATTTTCCTAAATATAGTGCGTTCAAAACATTCTGAAATGCGTTTCACAATTCACAATTGCAAAAGCCCTGTCCTCCAGTAAGATGTTATCCCTCTTGGAGGCCCAAACGCCCAAGCGGCCATTACGTTTCGATTATGGCTCTCATATCATTTGCGAGACTTGTTCCATTAGTAATATACTATCCTTTTTGGACATTTAGGATCGTTTATCTCTGAAGCCATTACCCTTTAGAAGAGGTCAACACTTATAAGCACATCTCAATATCCTTGCCAAGCGATATGAAATGTCACACTATTGATAATGGCGATTTATACCCACTTATTAATGTATTCTTAGCTTACTATTTTGTTAGTTTCCGTATCATTTAATGTATTTTGTAGTTCTTTTATGTTTTATTTGTAGGAAGCATTGATACATGGATCTTGGGGGATTTATACGTTTTTTGGGATCATATGGACGCATTGGAAGCAAGCGGGATGAGCAGCAACGCAGAAAACACAACATCCTATCCACTACCACGCGTCGCGAAGCGCCCTTTCTGCGCGTTGCGACACGACCAACGAAATAAGCAAATACAAAATCCAGAGAGATTGGCACCCGGTGCCAATTGCCAGCGCTGCGGCACCCTGCAGCGACCAAAAACACCCAATTCTAGGGTTTTACATGTACAAGGACCCCAAGGCTTTATTGTAAATACATAAGTTCGTCCAAAACTAAGGGAGGAGACTAATACACAGCACAAAATATAAAACACATAATTTTAGAGAGATCCAAGAAGAAAGATTGAAGAGCGACAAGAGGAGACAAAGACGGTGACGTCCGAAGACGAAGAGATTCAATTCAGGTTTAATCTTCTAGTTTCTATCTTTAAAATCTAATGATTTCTATTAGATTCATGACCATGTTTGGATCTTGGGGGATTTATCTATTTTTTGGGATCATATGGACGCATCGGAAGCAAGCGGGATGAGCAGCAATGCAGAAAACACAACATCATGTCCACTACCACGCGTCGCGAAGCGCCCTTGCTGCGCGTTGCGACGCGACCAACAAAATAAGCAAATACAAAATCTAGAGAGATTGGCGCCGCGGCGCCAATTGCCAGCGCCGCAGCACCCCGCAGCGACCAAAAACACCCAATTCTAGGGTTTTACATGTACAAGGACCCCAAGGCTTTATTATAAATAAATTAGTTCGTCCAAAACTAAGGGAGGAGGCTAATACACAGTACAAAATACAAAACACATAATTTTAGAGAGATACAAGAAGAAAGATTGAAGAGCGACAAGAGGAGACATAGGCGGCGACGTCCGAAGACGAAGAGATTCAATTCGGGTTTAATCTTCTAGTTTCTATCTTTAAAATCTAATGATTTCTATTAGATTCATGACCATGTTTGGATCTTGGGGGATTTATACGTTTTTTAGGATCATATGGACGTATCGGGAGCAAGCGGGAAGAGCAGCAACGCAGAAAACACAACATCATGTCCACTACCACGCGTCGCGAAGCGCCCTTGCTGCGTGTTGCGACGCTACCAACGAAATAAGCAAATACAAAATCCAGAGAGATTGGCGCTGCAGCGCCAATTGCCAGCGCCGCGGCACCCCGCAGCGACCAAA
This sequence comes from Zanthoxylum bungeanum, assembly GCA_019454045.1. Lineage (NCBI taxonomy): Eukaryota > Viridiplantae > Streptophyta > Magnoliopsida > Sapindales > Rutaceae > Zanthoxylum > Zanthoxylum bungeanum. Next base: position 13,480 of record SKCR01004064.1, on the reverse strand, counting down.
AACACCCAATTCTAGGGTTTTACATGTACAAAGACCCCATGACTTTATTATAAATACATAAGTTCGTCCAAAACTAAGGGAGGAGGCTAATACACAGCACAAAACACAAAAAACATAATTTTAGAGAAATCCAAGAAGAAAGATTGAAGAGCGACAAGAGGAGACAAAGATGGTGACGTTCGAAGACGAAGAGATTCAATTCGGGTTTAATCTTCTAGTTTCTATCTTAAAATCTAATGATTTCTATTAGATTCATGACCATATTTTCATTATTGTTATCTTACTTCATGAACTAAATCTATAATTCTAGAGGATGATGTTGCCAATGTTTGAACTTATGTATTGATTGCCAATTTGGGTGTTATGAAATTATAATTCAGTTTATTTATATTCTCTTGCGTTTAATGCTTCTTGGTTGTTGGCCATAATTTAAGATGATGTATGTTTAGAATCTATCGCTCGGGAGAGAGAGATTTTGAATAGGATCTAGAGAATATAACTTATGAGTTTTATATAGTTCGGAAGAATCTATAGTTCCTTTGAAGTCGTTAACACAGAAACATAGAACGTAATGAATTGTTAATTACTAGTTTTTTTATAGGGATATCGAAGTCAGTAATTGATAATACTTTCACTATTGCTCAGGAGAGGGAGTTGAATACTTTAGGATTCTTGACTTATAAACAATGCAACGGAATAATGATTGATTGGCATAACAAATACATAGTGAAATCAGACTCTATAATCTCTCTCATCTTGGTTTATCTTATTTAACATTTTAATATCTTGCATATTTAGTATTAGTTTTAAATTCAGATTATTCTTAATTTAATTGTTGTCTAAATAAAGTTAGGATTATTAATTATAGTACTTAGTGTGTGTTGAACACAATCCCTGTGGGTTCGACACTCTTTTACCTATCTTTACTAAAACATGACACCGTACACTTGCGATACGATATAAAATGTCACAACAAGTTTTTGGCGCCGTTGTAGGGGATTGTTAATTTAATTCACATTAATACTATTACTGAATAACCTTAGCTTTAATTTAGATTTTATTTTATTTTATTTTATTTTATTTTTTTAAGTTTTATTTTTGTTGTGTTTTTATTTGATTATCTCTTCTGTCTTTCTGTGCTTCAGTGAATGCGAAGATCAACAAGTCTCGACTCGCTCTTGTTTGAACCTAAAATAGAAAAAATAGCGAGGAGACTTAAGAAAGAAAGAAAAATTGAAAAGGAAGAAATGGCAGCTGAAAACAGAGAGAACAATCCACACCAAGTGGCAATAAGAGATCACTTCAAGCTGGTCATAGATGATAATTACTCTGGGATTGTGCATCCGCCAATCAATGTTAACAACTTTGAGCTAAAACCTTCATTGATTAACATGGTGCAAAAGAATCAGTTTGGGGGTTCAGCTGTAGAGGATCCCAACATGTATTTAAGGATGTTCCGGGAGATGGCAGACACTATAAAAATGAATGGCGTGACTAAAGAGGCTATCAGGCTATGCTTATTCTCATTCTCTTTACGGGATAAAGCGTGAGATTGACTTCAATCAATACAAATGGGGAGTATCATGACATGACAAGATATAGCCATAAAAGTTCTTGAGAGGTTCTTTCCACCAGCTAAATCTATTGGGTTCCTAGAACATGCCAAAGATCTTCTAACATGAAATGGTGTGTGAATAATCAAAATAAGAATGCGGAATTAAACATACATTGATTGGCTTGATAGATGTAGTTCAAAACTTTTGTATGAATATTGAGCTCCAAGCTTCCAAATTGTGTTCCAAACTCAAGAGATTAGTTTCCCTAACACCTTGAATGACTCCTTGAAGTGCGAGCTCACTTGAAATTTTGAAACAAAACTTCAATGGAGGGAGATGAGGCTCATGGTTTTTGCTTAAAGAGAGAGGATAAAGTTTTTTAATTTTGTGTATTTGATTTTCTAAAAACCTAAATCCATTTACAAAATCAAATTTGGTATATGTCATTCCAAATGAATAAAATATTACAAAGTGTGTTGAGCTTTTGTTGAGTGAAAAACAAGCAATGCAAGTTTTACACTCAATTATCAACTACTACTATCACTAGTCAAATTAGTGATGTAAGTCAAGTGGGTCCCACCACTTGTAAATTCCGAATTTAAGTCGAACAATCTCAATACGCAACTTCGCTCGGGCTCGGGTTCGTTTAATTCCGAATTAACGAATTTGCCGTTGCGACATAATTAAATATTAAAGTCGCTTACGAATTAATTCTAAATTAATTCGTTTGCCCGAATTAAAATCCAATTTTAATTCCGCTTTGAAATCTAATTTCAATTAATATATCGAATATATTATTTAATCGATTAATTCCAAATTAATCGTTCTCTCTCTTCTATTCGAATTTTATCCTAGATAAATTCTTACCGTAATTAATCATAGATTAATTTTCTCTCTATCATAATTAATCCCAGATTAATTTTTTTCGAGTCAAACGTCATCGGTGAATCTTTGGGAAGCGACCCATGAGATTCTTGGATATGTTGGCAGTAAATCCGGTCGTCAGACTATCCGAACACGTGCGTACCCGGTGCCACATTCTTACCGATTTACAAGACATGGTTGGCTTCTAGCAAAGCACCGTGCCTACCCAATTCTCCAGAAATATTCTTTTAAGGAATACATAATCTATACTAGGCGTAATATACTAAGTATTGCGTATTACGATCCAGTATCGGATGTCACATGCTAGGTCTAGGGCTGAAATTGTGTCTGCCCCGTACGAAGAATATATCGGATCACTAGTAGCTAGTCTCTTTAATCGGATAATCATGACCTTGTCATATTATCCCAATAGTTGCAACATTTTAGAGTACCAGTTCTTTATCCCTACGTGATCATCATCTCCATATGACTGAAGTGACACTTCCATCTTGACATCACACCCAATACATTACGATTCTCAATAAACCCAGAAGAGGCGTACACAGAACCTGTTAAAGTCCCGGATGACCAAAACCAAAGCGTATTGATTGTCGCAAGTATTAGCGATGCAAGTCTCAAGTTAAGACCAAATACACATACCCTGATTCGGATTCCCATAGACACATAGTCATACTACCAATGGGATTCCAATGGGTTTATCCAGAGCGAAGCTGTTTCCATACCATCGGTAAACAAAATCTCCTATTACACTTGCATGAGTATCCAATACCCAAATATATGAGAACCATACCGTTACGCTTCCATAACGCGCACAAGTGTAATACTAGCCTATTTCGCATTATCGATGTCCAGTCTCGATAATACTACGACTAGAGATATTTAATGATTAAACCTTTCGTGGATTGATACTGTCTCATATCTTATTAATCTGGAACTAATCATAAGGATTTTTATCATTTATATATTCAAGTAATCTAATTACAAAATGATAAAATAGCAATTTCCTTTGTCACATAGTTAATTTGTACAAAAACCACAATGTCTTTTACAAATAGTGATGTTATGGGCCAACAATCTCCCACTTGGCCTATAGCCAATCACTCAAGTATCTAACACCTGAATTATGTACATGTCGCTCAAACTTTTGCTGAGATATAGCCTTCGTCAGTGGATCTGCAATGTTGTCATCTGATGCGACCTTCTCGATCTTCACATCGCCACGATGTATGATCTCACGAATCAGATGGAAACGTCGAAGTACATGCTTGGATCGTTGATGAGACCGCAGTTCCTTAGCCTGCGCTATAGCCCCGTTATTGTCACAATATAAAGGAACGGGCTCAGCTGCTAACGGAACTACTCCTAATCCAATTAGGAATTTACAGATCCAAACTGCCTCTTTTGCTGCCTCAGTTGCAGCGATATATTCCGCTTCTATTATTGAATCAACAACAGTCTCTTGCTTGGAATATTTCCAGCTCACTGTTCCGTTGTTCAAACAAAATATGTACCCGGATTGCGACTTACAGTCGTCATTATCGGTTTGGAAACTTACATCGGTAAACCCAGTTACGTCAAGTTCTCTATCTCCGTAGACTAAGAAAGCATCCTTAGTTCTTCTATGATACTTAAGGACGTTATTAACCGCAACCCAGTGACCATCACCTGGATCGGCCTAATAACGACTACACATGCTCAAAGCATACGAGACATCAGGTCGCGTACATATCATGGCATACATGGTCGATCCGACTGCAGAAGCGAACGAGATCTGACTCATGTTGTCTCTCTCATCTTGAGTTTTAGGACACATGTCCTTAGATAGAGAGACGCCATGTGACACTGGCAACAGTCCCTTCTTAGACTGATCCATGTTGAATCTCAACACTTTGTCAATGTATGTGCTCTGGGAGAGTCCAAACAGCTTTCTAGATCTATCCCGGTAGATCTTTATTCCCATAATAAAGGCTACTTCTCCCAGATATTTCATGGAGAATTTTAATAAAAGCCAATCTTTCACCGATTGTAGCATGGGAATGTCATTGCCAATAAGCAATATATCATCAACGTAAAGGACAATGAATGTCAGTACGCTCCCACTAACCTTCTTATATACACAAGGATCATCTTCGTTTTGAATGAAATCATATTCTTTTATGATCTCATCAAAACGTTGGTTCCAAGAACGCGTTGCTTGCTTCAATCCATAAATGGATCGATTTAACTTGCAAACCTTGTTTGCATATTTTGGTACGATAAACCCGTCAGGCTGTTGCATATAAACATCCTCCAAAAGGTTTCCGTTAAGGAAAGCGGTTTTGACGTCCATCTGCCATATTTTGTAATCGAAATATGCAGCAATAACAAGCATTATCCGAATGGATTTAATCATGGCACTAGGTGAAAAAGTTTCATCGTTGACAATACCCTTTCGCTATAAGCCTAGCTTTGTACGTTTGTATGTTACCATCCATGTCGGTCTTATTCTTGAAGACCCATTTGCAACCAATAGGCTTTACGCCTTCTGGTGCATCAACCAGTGTCCAAACTTGGTTGGTGTACATGAAATCCATTTCGGACTTCATGGTATCTTGCCATAAAGCGGAGTCGATTCCTTTTATCGTTTCCTCATACGTAGCCGGCTCATTATCCTCAATAAGATTAATATCCACATGAGGTGAGATCATATACCCATACCTATCAGGTTGTTTTCTGACTCTCTCTGACCTACATGGTTCTTGTGTATTAGAAGATTGTGGTACAGTCTCATCCCTGATGAACTGTTCGTGTTCCATTTGGGAGTCGGTGCATGGAACAGTATCACTCCGATTTTCATCGAGTTCTACTTTCCTCCCACTTACCACTACATTTAGGAATTCATTTTCGAGGAAAATCGCATGTAGAGCAATAAATACCTGTTCTCTTGTGGGTGGTAGAAGTAATATCATTTGGTTTCCCTAGGATAACCTACAAATAGGCACTTATCCGATTTGGGTTCTAGTTGGGTACCATCCAAACGTTTAACGTATGCCCAACATCCCCAAATCTTCAGGAATGAGAAACCCGGTTTCTTTCCTGTCCATATTTCATATGGAGTCTGTTGAACAGACTTTGACGGAACCTTATTCAAAATAAGTATTGCACTGTTCAATGCATATCCCCATAAGGAAATTGGTAGCTCAGTACGACTCATCATAGACCTTACCATGTCTAACAAAGTTCGGTTTCTCCGTTCGGACACACCGTTTAATTGAGGTATTCCAGGAGAAGTCCACTGTGAAAGAATTGTTAGTGTTCCTAGAACATGCCAAGGATCTAATAAGCAAGAAAAGGTGTTTATAAATTCAAAATAAGTTGCGGAATTACTTACATTGAATGGATTTGAGCTTTTAAAATTTTGAGAAGAAGATCTCCAAGATCCTTCCTTTGTGTTGATTCCATGCTTTGAGTTGGTTTCCCTATCACCTTAGTTGATTCCATGAAGTGCTAGCTTTGTTGATTTGTAACAAAATCAAAGAGAAGAGATGGCTATAGTTCACGCCCATGATGAGAGGATTTTAGGGTTTTTCATGTTCCAAGTGTTGTGTTGGAAGTGAAGAGAGAGAGAAGGCTTTTGGTAAAATCCCTTTTACCATTTTCACCTAAACTAGGTGGTTGGGTAAATGGTTTTACCAAAACCATTACAAGGTGGTTGGATGGGTGGTGGCTTGGCATAAATGCCAACTACCACATGTGAAGTGGGCCCCACATTTGAATTCAAAATTCAAATGGATTCTACGAACGTTTGCCGCGGTTCGGATTCGTTTAATCCGATTAAACGAATTTCCGTCGCTAAATAATTAAATCTAATTTAATTAAATGACGACGCCTCATAAATATATTACGAATGACGTTTACGAATTAATTCGTTCGCTCGTATTAAAGTCCAACTTTAATTTCGTAATGAAATCCAATTCATATTAATATATCTGATATATTAATTTTAGCCCATACGAATAAATTAAATAAAAAAATCAAATTTAACTATTAAATTTATTCTACCGATTAATTGCAAATTAATCGCGTTCTCTCTCTTCCGAACACATTTAATCCCAGATTAAATAATACCTCAATCAATCCCAGATTAATTTTCTCCATCTTAATTAATCCCAGATTAATTCTCTCTCTCAATTAATCCCAGATTAATTCTAATTCGAGTCAACTGTCATCGGTGAATCTTTGGGAAACGACCCAAGAGATCCCTGGATATGTTGGCAGTAGTAAATATGGTCATCGGATTATCCGAATATGTGCGTACCTCGTACCACGTGCTTACCGATTTACAAGACATGGTTGGCTTCTAGCAAAGCACCGTGCCTACCCAATTCTCCAGAAATATTCTTACTGGAATATATATCTATGTCAGCGTAGTATACGTAGTATTGCGTATTGCGATCCAGTATCTAATGTCACGTGCTAGGCCTGGGGCTGGAATGTGTCTGCCCCGTACGAAGCACATGTCGGATGTCTGGTAACTAGTCTCTATAATCGGATGAACATGACCTAGTCATATAATCCCGATGACTGCAGTACTTAAGAGCACTAGTTCCGTATCCTACGTGACATCATCTCCACTATGACTGGAGTGATACTTCCGTCTTGACATCACACCAAATACACTACGATTCTCAATATACCCAGCAGAGGCGTACACAGAACCGGTTAAAGCCCTGGACGACCAAAACTAAAGCATATCGATTGTCGCAAGTATTAGCGGTGCAAGTCTCAGGTTAAGACCAAATACACCTACCCTGATATCGGACTTCCATAGACACATAGTCATACTACCAATGGAATTCCGAGGGGTCTATCCAGAGCGAAGCTGTTCTCCGTACCATCGGTAAAACACAACCTCCTATTACACTTGCATGAGTATCCAATACCCAAATATATGAGAACTATGCTATTGTGCCCTCACAACGCGCACAAGTGTAATACTAGTTTCTTATGCATTATCGATGTCCAATCTCGATAATACTCTGACTAGGGATATTTAATGATTAATCCTTCGAGGACTGATACTGTCTCATATCATCTCAATCCAGGAACTAATCATAAGGACCTCCCATCATTTATACATCTAGGTGATCTAATCACAAATGATAAGAGTGCAATCTCCTTGTCACATAGTTAATTTGTACAACAACACCATGATCTGTACAAATAGTGACGCTATGGGTCATAATTGTCCAACAATCTCCCACTTGGCCTATAGCCAGTCACTCGTGTGTCATACCCTCGAACTATATACGGTTCGCTCAAACTGCTGAGGAAAGGCTTTCGTCAGCGGATTTGCATGATTATCGTCTGATGCGATTTATACGATCATCATATCGTCACGATGTATGATCCGAACGAATCAGATGAATAGTCGAAGTATTTATGGATCGTTGATGAGACCATTAATCTTTAGCCTGTGCTGACGCCTAGCTCAGCTGCTAGTAGAACTATATCTAATCTAATTAGATTATCATCGACCCAAATGGCTTCTATTGCTGCCTCAGCCGCAGCAATAACCCGCATTTGTTGTTTATTCGGTAACAGTATCTTGCTTGGAAGATTTCCAGCTCACTGTTCCGTTATTCAAACTGTATAGTACCGTTTGTTTTATCGGTTAGGAAACTTACAGCAGTGATCCCAGTCACTTCAAGTTTCATTCTCCATAGTTTAAGACATCATCCTTAGTTCTCTAAGATACTAACGGATGTTCTTAATATCAATCCAGTGACTATCACTTGGATTGACCTGTTTGTGACTCCATATGCTCAAAGCGTATGAGACACCAGGTCACGTACATTTTTCAATGTACGAGTTCTCATAGAATGTTAACAACTTTAAATCTATCCCAGTAGATCTTTATTCCTAGAATAAAGGTTGTTTCTCCCAAGAATTCTACAGAGAATTTTCATGAAAGCCAAGCTTTCACCGATTGTAATATGGGAATATCATTTCCAAGAAATGACATATCATCATTATTTAGGACAGTCACTTTCAGTGCGCTCTCACTAACCTCCTTATATACACAAGAATCATATTCGTTTTGAATCAAATCATACACCATTATGATTACATCAAAACGATAGTTCCAAGAACCCAATGCTTACTTCTATCCATACATGGATCGAATAACCTGCAAATCTTATTTGCTAGTTTTGGTACGATAAAACGTCACGATGTTATAAACATCCTCCAAAAAGGTTTCCGTTTAAGGAAACGATTTTGACGTTCAGTTGCCATATTTCATGAATGAAACATGCAGCATCAGCAAGCATTATCCAAATGGATTTATCCATGGCAACATGTAAAATGTTTCATTGTAATCAACACAATGTTGATAAAGATACCTTTCCACTACAAGCCTAGCTTAGTACGTTGGTATGCTTCCATCCACGTATGTCTTCCTTGAAGACTTATATAGTACCAATAGGCACAATGCCTTGCGGTAAAACAACTAGTGTTCAAACATAGTTGATATACATGGAATCCATTTCGGACTCATGTCACTTTGCCATAATAGGGAGTCGATACCTTGTATCACTTCTTCATACGTAGTCAGTTGGTATTTCTCAAAATATTGACATCTTTATGAGGTGAGATCAAAAACCCATACCCCAGGTTGTTTTCTAACTCTCTATGATCTACGCGGTTTGTTGTGTATTCGAAGATTACTGGTATAGTTTCATCCATGATGAACTGTTCGTGTTCCATTAAGGACTTGGTGCCTTGAACAGTATAACTCTGATTTTTCATCGAGTTTTACTATCCTTCCACTTACCACTGCATATCGGTATTCCTTTAGGAAAACCGCATGGTGAGCAACAATTACATTGTTCTCAAGTGAGTTGTATAAGTACTATACTTGGTTTCCCTAGGATAACCTACAATTGGCACTTATCCAATTTGGGTTCTTGTTTGGTATCATCCAAACATATGCTTAGCATTCCCAAATCAACAGGAATGAGAAAACCCGGTTTCTTTCCTGTTCATATCTAATATGAAGTCTGTCAAACAGATTTTCATGGAATCTTATTCAAAATAAGTATTGCACTGTTAATGCTTATCCTTTGAAGGAAAATGGTAGCTCAGAGCGACTCATGATTAACCTTATCATGTCCAACAAAATTCGGTTTCTCCGTTCGGACACACCGTCAAACTGACGTGTTCCGGGAGGAGTCCTCATTGAAAGAATACTATACTCTTTCAAGTATTTGAGAAACTTATTGCTTAAGTATTTTCATCATGGTCAAACCGTGATGTTTTAATACTTTAGCCGATCTGTTTGTCTATTTCGTGTCGAAACTCTAAAAGTTTTGATTTATGTTCTTCAAAAGAAAACACAACCATAACGCGATGCCACATCCGTAAAGGTCACGAAATATTTATATCCACCTCTAGCCTAGCTAGACATGGGCCCACTTACGTCACTATGAACAAGGGCTAATAGATCGGTGGCTGGCACTTATACTTTTACCAAGTAAAGGTGTTTTAGGCACTTTGCCCAATAAACTAGATTCATAGACTTCATTTGAATGGAATCAAATCCGTCTTAGTATCCACTCTTTAAAGTGTGGATATACGAGTCTTGTTTAATTGTTCCCATACAACACTGCCACAAATAAGTCTCATCTGATCAAATTAGTTTGAGCTATTTGTTTGTCATGTTATATGTTTGAGATTTATTTATATTCAAAATATAAATACTGTTATTCACATATAATGTGTTTATCTCAATATCATCTTTATAAAATAAAACACTTTAGTGTTCTAGAATATAAAGGTATACTCGCAACGAGTTGTACTTGATATAGAGATAATATCTCTAGTCAAACTAGTTACATTACAACGGTTTCCTAATTTAAGTACACACCCGAAGGGTAGTTCCTAAACTTAGGTATCTATGGTAAAACAGCGACTTTCGTCCCGTTTCCTATTCGCAGATTAATCTCAATTGAAGTCAGTATCCTGCTCATAGTAGTGATTCAGCACATCAATGCATATTTATGTATCACACTTAGTATTAAAATCCAATTTTAATACTAGTAGTGAACATATTTATGACAAACATATTTGAAGTCAGAGCCTTGCCCTTCTTCAATTCCTTCATGTCTGGTTTGTCCATACGGCAGTCACGCTTCAGTGATCCCATTTGCAACAGTTTAAGCAGACATCTTGGGATATGTCATTTGTCTTCCTAGAAGACAATAATGATTTTGCCTTTGCCCTTTTCTATATCCCAGAAGCCTTTGGCCAAGCCTTGGGGTTCTAGAATATCGAAGTAAGGTGCGCCTTACGCTACTTGCCTTATTGCAAACTTTGGCTTTATCTCCTTGAGAATGGCCATTAACTCTCCAGAGTTATTAATTACAATTTAATACTTCTAAGATCTAAGAATAGATCTATGAAGATCCTTCAATTTCTTCATCATACTTTAAGGATCTAATCCTTAGTTCTGATTAGGAAATTAAGGAGTCTTTATGGCAAGCATAATGGATTAAATATTAAAGTTATCATCACATGAATCTTTCAAAGATCGCTCTACTATTTGCTTAACTCCGGGCTTAGGCCTAAGAAGATGTTATTTATCAAATAAAATAACTTCTTAGTTTCGGGACTATCCTGAATTTATTCCCAATTTGAAAATTAAAGTCGTCTAAAACACATTTCCCTAGGATAATGTTTTAAACACTAATCTTTCAATTTAATCTTGATTCTAATAGTCCAACTATTTAATCAACGATTTCAGGTACAATCTAATGTAATGATTACTATAGTCTAACTATATAACTTATTACAATTTTATTGGTTAAAATCAAATATATATTGATTACTATAATCAATTATAAAATCATTATAAATGATTGGTTAAAATCCAAATATATTGATTACTAATCCAATTATATAATCAACTATAATTGAAGGGTAAAATTCAAATATATATTGATTACTATAATCAAATTATATAATCAACTATACATAAAGAAGTAGTTTGAATACAGTCCAACTGTTTAATTAAAAAACAATAAAATATTAGTCCAACTAATATATATTTATTTGATGAATGATATTTGATTGAGCGCTTATGGCAAGTGACTAAACGAATATTGCAAATCTAATACTTGCCTCCCACTATTTTTCGGCGAGCCTCTAACCCTCTGTGGAGTACTCGGGAAACCTAGTTTCCTAGTGGGCTCCCGTTAAATAACACACAATCTTGACTTTGGCCAACAAATTGTATGATACTTAACTAGGTAGATCTCTAAGATCAATTAGATCCATCCAATTCATAGATCCAGTAGGTGGACATCCAAGTCCGAAACATATATCTTATATATGCCAATATATCAAATATATTAACTAACCTTTTCCTCTGAATCAACTAAGCCTTGGCTTTGGCACACCAAACTTAATGATCCAGTTAAGCGGAACCCATTGTCATGGAAAGCTTCGTAATCAATGTCGATGGACAAGAAGTGATCTTGACTTTGGCCAACAATCACGACTTGGACAAGACACCGATATGGAACAAAACTCTCATGATTCAAACACATCCGCAATTGACAAAGGTCTTGACTTTGGCCAACAAACCAATGCCAACTTTGGATCTTGAGTAAGAATCACTCAACGGAAGGAAAAACGCCATAATATGTTTTGAGGGTTTTTCGCGTGCAAATTGGCAACCAATTTATTATCTTTGTTAAGGTCTCATCATCATACACCCTTAAACATGCATTCTAAATACATAATAAAGCGCGTATAAATAAATAAATTAATAATGATATACGGATGGATAATTGTTCCTAGAACAAATCATTCCTTTCCTCTCCCCGGCTAGAACTATTCTAATTCTACCCATTACCAAATACAATAAAGAAACCTCATTTACATTTGGGAATAGGTGAGAAGAGAAATACAATGAGAAATGAGATAAAAAGCTGGACACACAGGTCCAATTTAATAAATTCTAAACTTATTACAACAATTTCCAAAAACTGCCCTCACCCTTCTAATATCCATCCGATATAAACATTATTAATGCAATACATTCATGTATTCATACAAATCATGTTATTCAATCAATCTAACCCAATTAATTAATCTTTGATTAATGACCATACAATGTTCATACAACGATTTGATTTGCGTGAGTCAAACTCGTTTAAGAATAAATACTCAAAGTAAGTATTCTTGAATTATATTGAACTACAACTTTAAATCCAATTTATTGTATTCAATACTATAACCAATTTAATTCCAAATTAAATATATACACTTACTTTTAAGCCTTAAAGACTTGGATTCCAAATCCAATCTAAATGGGTCTCAAAGGCCTAATAACATCCAATGTCATTTCAATTAAAGTCCAATGGGCTTTTAATTGATTCTTAAGGCATGGGCTTTGACCATAATGGATCAAACCCAAAATGCTAAGGCCCAATAGGAATCACCCTATTGCCAACAAATCAATTTAGGCCCATTAGGCCCAATTAAATTCTTTAAAGGGCCAAGTGATGTATTTGGACCTTATGGAATTGGTTTTGGGCCCAATTGGATCCAATCCAAAAGTCCAAAACCAAACTTAGTCAAACCAAGCCCATTAAGCCCAAATACACACTTTTAGCCCAATAATAATTAAGGCTTATTAACATAATTATAATATTCTAAATATCACAATTATTTTAATTAAAGTGTATTAGCCATGATTAATTAATTAAACTCAATATTTCTAAAATACCAATTAACTTAATTAATCATGCTTAATCTATCAATTCATGCTCAACACAAATTGAAGCCAAAACACATCATTTCATGCTCAACACAAAATGAATCCGAAATTCATCATTTCATGCTCAACATGCTCTTTGATTTTAACATAAAATTTATTGACTTTTATTCTAATCCAATCAAACCAACAATCAACATTTAAACATGCATTTAAACACATCATTTCATGCTACAAAAATCAAAAAACTGCAGTCCAAGACAGTGTATATTCGGCCAAG
>SKCR01004063.1:0-26264 GCA_019454045.1 Zanthoxylum bungeanum | reverse complement strand
AGATCTATACATTTTATACTACTTGAACGATACATGCGCTTGCGTTACGTGAGTGATTTCACCGATCACCAATCCTAAGGGTAAGACCAAGAATGTAGACCCAACTATGATTCAGTGAGATCTATAAATAAGATCCGAAAATGGTAGATTATGAATATTAAAGAAACAATACTAGTATTGAATAAGAATTAATATATAATTAAATCTTAACCATTCATTATTATTAATACATGAGTAATAAAAAATTATAAAAATTTAACACAGTTAAACTCATCATCCCATCTAAATTCTTAATAATTAACCTCATGCATTTGAGATTGAAAGGTTTGGAATTAGTTACCTAATAGTAGACACGTGTATACATGACACAAGTGATTTAGAGAAGTAACTCCTAGAAGCAAAGACTCTTTCAAGAGAAGGGCCTGTCACTCAGCAACTAAAACCGGCCAATGGAAAATCAAAAACTGTTATCACTCACAGTCACAGTCACAGTCACAGTCACAGTCACCACTTACCATTATTAAACACATAAAAAAAAAAAAAATTACAGAGCGACATCTGAATATAGAGAGTGAAGAAAGAGTTGATTAAAGAAGAGAAAATGCCGAGGAGCAGTTTTGCAGGAGCTTTAACAACCCCAAGGCTTGATGTTGTAATAGACATGGGCAATCCTTTCCTCAATCACACTGTCGACGGCTTCTTGAAGATTGGAGCTGTAATTTACACTTAATTTTTTTCATTTTTGTTTGTTTATATATCAAATATTTCAAATCTAAACAACACCCTTTTCGCCTTTTCAGGTTGCAGCAACGAGAGCAGTTGCTGAGGATACTTATGACATCGTCAAAGGAGGTCCATATTTTCCTCTTTTTTAACTGCTACTGATATAAAAATCGGTGTGTGTGTGTCGTTTTAGAATTCTATTGAGTCTAACTCATAGTAATTATTTATTGAAGAATAACTCTGGTTATCAAATGATTGAACAATGGAGAATAATTTACTTATGATACTTGGGCTCATCTATAGTACCCAAGGGTATTTGATATTATTGGGTCAAACATGTAATTTTTATTAACAAACATGCAACTTAAATCATTAAACATACAAACTCGGTCAATAAACATGAAACTTTTCAAAACATGAAATTAGTTGCATGTTTATTGGTAGAGTTTACACGTTTAATAGTTTAAGTTGCATGTCTAATGCAAAAAGTTGCATGTTTTGTACCCAATGGTATTTGATACCCTTGGGTATCTTAGCATTAGTCGAGTTTAATACATAATATTTAGTGGAAAGATAGATATTCCTTATTATTAGAGAATCACTGATTCGCAAACTTCGTGTGGGGTTAATAGTTTTCATTTCTCGTCTCATGGAAAATCCTTTTCATTCCACCTAACCTATGGGTGGCTCTGAGATGCCTTAAATTTTATAGAGCCCTAAGTTCTTAAATGATAAAATATATATGTCATATTATATATTAAAAAATTGATTTTTTCTGGATTTGGGGCCATAATTATGGATCAAATTTCGGAGTGTCAGCCAACTGTGTTTGTTGACCCTTTCCAAGGCCACCTAGACCTATCCCCCTCAAAGGGTATTTTAGTGGTATGCATAATGTACAGCCATGTATGCACGGTTAAGATTCAGTTATATTTAAATTTGTATTCAATAACTATCAAATAAAATTTATATAAAAAAAAAAACTAGATATAAAGCTTATATATAAAAATCAAATGGGACTGTTACTAAATTGAGTTACTTCCCATTTTTGTAATATGTTACCTCTCTTGCAGGGAATTTTTCGCGTCACAAACTTGAGCATGCAGTGAGTGTTCCTGTCCATGGCTATATTTTGATTAGAAAAATCCATATTGATTCATTCAGCAGTAGTAATTTCTTTTCAATTCTTTGTCCTGCTAATGGGGAATGATGTTGTTGCAGTTGAAGAAGATGTGTAAAGAAGGTGCATATTGGGGTAAGTATGTGGCAATCTTGCATATGGCTATGTAGTTTCAATGAAATTATGTGGTAAATGCTTTTGCATTTTGTTATTTTGAGGGGTGAGAAATGATTTAGAATCTTTCTTATCGTGTCACTATTATAGAAATGACCTTTAATGACGGTTATAAACAGTCTTTAATGACAATTTTAAAATCGTCATCTTATACAACGTCATTAAAAGAGATCATTTTTAATGACTGTTTATGAACAGGAACTATAGCCGGAGTCTTTGTGGGTATGGAGTATGGTGTCGAGAAGGTCCGTGGCACCCAAGACTGGGTATGTTACTAAGTTCAACTTCTTTCGAATCTCGTTTAACTGTTGCGTTTCAGCTTCATTTGATCAAACGTGCACGCACTCAGTTGTCTGAAATTATTGAAATTTGTTCTGAAGTATTGATATGATTCTTTGAATCTGATAAGTTTATATTCCCTGTGTCTTTGGATCTATTGCAGAAGAATGCGATGATCGGAGGTGCTTTGACAGGGGCTCTTGTCTCTGCAGTTGGTAACGGTAAGAAGGACAAGGTTGTGATGGATGCCCTCACAGGAGCTGCCATTGCAACAGCTGCCGAGTTCCTCAGATACCGCAACTGAGCAAAGCCAACAAGAATTCTTTCTGAGCTTTACTAGTAACTGGTTTGTTCCTTTTACCAGTCTTTGCATTTGGTTATAAGAAACATGTAATAATCCAATTTACAATGAACTACTGAATCATTGTTTGGAGATGTGTTGAATCAAAATGTGTCTAAACCTGAGGTTTCGACCAAATAATTGAATCAGATAAAACTAAAAGTTTGTTTCCAAACTAAAAGAATTATTTCTGAGCTTTACTAGTACCTAGTTTGTTCCTTTTTACCATCTTAGCCATTTTTTTTTTTTTTTTAACTATTTAGATGCATATTCATTGTGTTCTTGCCTCAAAATCAATATCTTCCCCATAAAACATATTTGGTTTTCAAGCCGAAGTCAGAACATTGATTTAACGGAGGACAAAATTTGATTTTCACAAAAAATGATAGATTTTCTTCTTTTTCAAGTGGGCAAATCTCGGTTCATCCTCTCGCAGAATGAAACATTTTATAATATGGAATTTCGCATGAACTGAGTTTTCGGAAAGATTTATTACTGCAAGTAAATTTTTTTTTTTTTTTTTTTTTTTTTTTTGCCCCTGCTTTCTGATCAAACAAAAAAAAATTCTAATCAAATAAGGTCCGCAATTTATATCATAAAAATTTGATAAAATTTATTTTAATTGCCGAGACATAATACATCTCTAGCATATGCAGAGTTTATAATTCTTGGTTATTACTTCTAACAAGCAAGTCCTATATGTGGTCGGTCTTGGATTCGAATCCAAAAAGTACGTTTTTTTGTAAGAATTTGGGATAGTCGGAAATTTTTCTTTGACAGTGTAATTTTCAACGATTAAAAAAAAATCCTATATGTGATGAGCATCAATTAGTCGCACGAACCTAACCTATCTGGCCATCTCCATGGTAAAACATTAAGCCAAATTCCCAAGGACGTGTGTGAAATTTTGTTCTTGAAAATTACTAAATGACATCCAAAATTTATTTTAGTAAAATTTTAACATAATAAAAAACTGTCAAAATATTAATATTTTTTTAATCAATTTTTTTTCTTATTTGACACTACTTATTAGTATTTCACATTACTAAATTAGGAGGAAGAACACAAGCACTAGTCATAATTTACATAATAAAATATAAATATCAGCATATGAACAAATCCCAAGAAGATAAGGCTTGCACGATTTTCTCACCAAACCTTGCAACTAAAAGCCAAATCAACGGTGTAAATTAATTAATTATAATAAAACAAACTTTTACACCATAATTGAAAACAGCACCAGTTACACTGACACATAACACTAAACTAGCTAAGAATCTGCAACAAACCCAGTTAAGGATTTGAAGAAGCAGCCATGGCTGTTTCTTATTTACAAACAAAAGCTTTTATAAAAAGACACCCAAACAAACGAACAAACAAAGCCACAAATGACCCCTAGTTATTTTTCTTATTATTTAATATAAACCAGCTGGCTTTGTTTTTGGGCACGTTCATGTCTCATCATCTTCTTCTTCATTTGCAATTGCATGGGTTGCAGGTGCAGTTGTCTCCACACTTGCAGCCGTTCTCTGCTCCAAATCCCATTTCGGAAACCCCCTCATAATGCCTGCAAAACAATTATAAAGGTCCCTGAACTTTGATAAAAAAAAACACAAAATATAGCAGAGTTTGGGTTTTTTTTACATGAAGGTCCCTGTACTCACTGACTGTTTTAAATCACTTACATCTTGACGGGGGCAACACCGACGATGAGAGTCTCGGTGGTGGTGGTCTCGGAGTAGCTCAAGTCAGGGTACATGCCACATCTGCAGGTGGAATAATGAGAATTAAATCTAGAGAGGACTCTTAAGTTAAAATTTAAACATATTAAGGAAGTGAACGTACCCTTGGCAGCCGCTGCCGCACTGGCAGCCGGCACCGCAGCCACAGTTTCCGCCACAGCAAGACATTTTTTTATGGTGGTTTAAGGGATGGATTCAAGAGGAGACTGAGTTGAAAATTGAGTTGAATTTATGTAACTGGGACGAGTTTCTTGTGCAGAGATCTTCACTAGTATTTATAGACTGGATGGTGAGGAAGGAGGGGGGATCTCAACTGTACACGTGGATGGATCTTAAATCAATTGCGTATTGTAGAATAGCCATTTTGCTTTCTTCAACGCTTCGAAATTTCAAGTAAAATAGGAGGTCAATAAGTGGGACACGAACGTGATTGAGCATGATGAGATGATTTTTTTATTTTGCTAAAAGGTATAGTGAGAATGATTTTTTATTTTAAATTTATGACGAGGTTGGAATTGAAAAATATTGATCAAGGGAATTTAGTAAAATTAATCCAAAAAAAATTATTATTTATCAAAATGAGTCATAACGCTTGAATTTTGTTAAAATAATAATGTTCTCTTGAAGTAGACTTCGGACACCGAATTTTTTTTTATTTAAAATTTCGGATATTCGAAATAATTCGGAGATCCGAAGTAATAATTTCGAATTGCTTTTTATTTTTTCATAAAATAAAATTTATTTGGTATTTTCTTAAGAAAATAAATTTTATTTATTTATGATTTGTTTTTTGGAGTAATTTTTCTAGAAAATAAATTTTTTTTTTGGTTTTTTTTCCTTAAGAATTTGGATTCTCAAAAGTAGGGGTGTGCAAAATATCCGCTTAACCCGCCGACCTGTCCAATCCGCAACCGACCCACCCGCCATGTGCGGATCATTAAGTTAGGTGGTTTGGGTTGGGTGGGTTAGATCCCCAAAATTGCGGATTGGATTGGGTTACGAATTGAAAAATTACCAACCCATTATAACCCGACCCGCCCGCTTAATTAATAATTTTACATACATAAAAATATATATATATTAGTTGAAATTGTTAAGTATTTAAAGTTAATCAATTCACATAATAATTTTTTACAGCTAATCAATCATCAATTCCCTAAACAAAACCGGCCTTCAAAAAATTGTAAGGCAAAGCCTACTTTTGCTAGAGATGATATATATATTTTTCATTGACTCTATGTTTGTGTTGGAATTGAGATTATTCAATGAAAATTACCTTTAGTTTTTTGTGTGCATTAGTTATATTTTGAGATTATCAAAAACAAATTGTAGTTTGTGATAATTAAAAAAAAAATTGTTAATGCCAACCCGCCTAACCCGCTGAGTTAAAACCACCAAAATTTGTAACCAATCCGCCGGATTTAGACTTTGGTGGGTTGGTGGCGAATTGGAATTTTCCCAACCCGCTAGTGGCGGATTGGATAGAAATATTGGTCTTTACCCGCCCAATCCAACCTGCGCACATCCCTACTCAAAAGTGTATTTCGGAGAAAATTATCATTTTGTAAAATCCAAACGTTGTGGCTCATTTTGACAACGTTTTTTTTTGGCTAGTTTTGCCAAATTTCTTAAAATAATACATCAAAATGAAAAACTTACATATCAAAATCAATGTCAGTCAATACATAATCAGACCTAATATATCTCTTAGCTGACATCCTTCTCAGAAGTTCTAACGCCTCATGTAAAGACCAATTTCATTCCTTTATGCCGCGCATCCATTCCTTTTTGACAATCCTTCATTCCTTTGTCGATCCTCCATGTTCTTCTCTCTATCCTCTATCCTCTTATGTCGATCATTCATCCTCGTATGTCCCTCTTCTATCTCAAATACGCGATCACGTAACAAAATGAATAATGGATCACCTGGAGGATGAGAAGCATGAGACGATCCAGTGTGAGATAGGCCAGTGTGAGATAGGCCAACATCATTGGAGTCTTCTAGTGGATCATCAACAATATGATCAACTTGTGACGACTAGTTCTACATAGCACGACGACTTTCAAAATACATATAAAAAACTTAAATACCAATTTTTGTCATAAAGATATATATATCATTTTTCGATACATGTTATGAAAATATCGTGTGCTTCTGTACAATAGAGGCTCCTCTGTCGCATGAATCTCTGATAATCGTGTCATCCAAAGGAGATCATCTTGTCATCCAAATTTAGCTGAAAATACTGCATGAGCCGAGTGATGACCATGTCATGGGGAATGCTCATCCTACTATGGGCATGAACCTAAAACCAATGATCTATAATAAGAGCTCTCATGTCCACCTTGCAGCCCTGCAAAATTTTTTTTTTTAGGATTTGTCTATAGTACAAAATATAAACGTAAATTAATATGTACAAATTAAAATATGACCATGCACTATAGCAAAATGATGTCTAAAAAAATTGTCCTCATCACGGTGACTGATACGCGACACGATGATCATCTGAATGATATCCTCTATAGGCTGAATGCCTAGTTTGACGTGTTTCCGCCTCAAAGCATGTAATCAATCATCATAAGATGAGGCGCACTCACTCTTCGTAAGCCTCGGTCTCAGTATCTTACCCATGACAGCTCTCTGGTCAAGTCATGCTTTGTACCGCCAGCCATCATGGGGCCCAAACTGCATACCCTCCACAACCAGACACCCCAATATCTCACATATCAAGTCATAGGTAATATCAAACTTCATCCCCAACCACCAAGTAGAAAACTTAAAAATGTGCTTCTGAATCGTTTTCGGATCGATGTTAATTTGGAGACATCTGCCTATATAGTTTTAAAACATTGGAGATCCAAAATCATTACTTTTGATCTTCGAATTGACTTCGAATATCCGAAGTTTTGATTAAAAAGAGAAGTTCAGTGTTAACTTCGGATAATTTGGATTTTCCAAAGTTTACTTCGGAGAAAATGGTTATTTTGATAAAACCCAAACGTTATTACTCATTTTAACAAATGACAATTTTTTGGACTAGTTTTACCATATTTCCTTTTAATAATATGTCAACATAGATTTTTTGATGATAAATTATAAGTAATGATTTCGGTGAGTGATATTGCTCATATTATAGTGAGTGGAACTTTTACATAATATTTCATGATTCATTCATAGCTTTAACACTAATTAATAATTAGTAGAAATGATGGCTCTCACTTTATGCATTTCCTCCGAAAAAAATAACAAAAAAATGTTTCTTACATAGTTTTAATGATGTCGGTCCCTCAATTCATATTAGGGTTGGCAATAGAATGTGATGAGAAGAAATTTATCAATTCTAATCCCATTTTATTTATATAATCAAAATAAAAAATTGTTTCAGTCTAATCTTGTTATTATTTTCAAGATAAATATTTTTTTTATCTTATCTTACATATTGTTAAATTTCATCTTTATCTCATTTTCAAACCGGCCAAAAAAAAAAAATGTCACCAATCTTATCCTACTAAGGACTGAAAAAAATCACCACCCTGATTCATAACAAAAGGTCAAAATGATGAAAAGGAAATGCATAGAAAGCTATTGACGATCAAGAGTAATTCTTTGGTACAATAGAGGCATGATGACGTAGTATCACTAACAAATTAATAAATGATCTGTATGATTTAATATGATTTTTTAGTTATTTTTTTTAATATTTTAGCACGCGTGGTAATAAATTATTGGATTGTTGTACGGATAACGTCGTACCTCCATTATATTGTAGATTTTCTCGACTATAAAATTTTTGTGATAATATGGTTACCACTAGACAAAACGAAAGGAAATGAGAGATTAAGACATAAAATGTTTCGATTCATTATTTTAAATATGCATGGGATATTGAAATAATATGTATGGGCCCCGAATCAATCAATAAAATAATTAAGGGGTAGAGTTATCTCTACTTTCTAATATTATATATATTGAAATGGTTGGAAATCCCGTCGCTAAACCACTTCTTCCGGGTTTAAGCGAAATAAGTAAAATCACCGGCTGTCTCATAATCTTATAAGAAACATATACTCACTGTATTAGAGAACCTGAAGGTCAGATTCTGAACCCTACACCATCAAACCATGCTGGACTCTAATATTATATATGTGATCACTCAATTATTCAAAACAACAGTCTAATTTTTAAAAAATCAAAATTTTATAACTATATACATTTAATTAATGGATGACTCAACGTATGAGGTTTTTCATATTATGAGTTATAAAAATGATTCAATATGTACACAGTTTTATCTTTTCACTATGTACATTTAATTAAATCTAAAAAAATAATATTGATTAAATTTTCAACACCCATTTGCTATGCTTTTCTTCCTTAAATTAAATTTATTCTGATGTAATCTCAAAGTTAAGTATTTTGTCCTTAATTTTCATGAATATTTAGCCTTTTTTCTCTTCTCCATGATAATTATTGTGATTTTTAATATATTTTGCTTACATTGTCAGCTATCAGTTTCATAAATATAGCTTTTTATTATTTTGAATTGTGAGATGTTAATAAAATAGATTTGAATTCAGTATTAAGTTGAGCTGAGTTTTATACTGAATTTTTTTTGATAAATTATGACTGGTAGTTATTGTATAATAATTTAAATATAAAATAACCTTATAAGTTAGTTGTACTAAGTATTGTGCTAATAAGTTTTTCATAATTTTTTATTATATGTGTTTTAACAATTATATACGTTTAAAATTTAATGATATTTAAATTATTTTCAATAACTAGAACACAAAAAATCAGTTCAACACCAAATTTAAATCCAAAAAGGGGATGAACCATGCAGTTTCTTCTTCTCTTTCATAAATGCAATCATCAAAGTAATACACATTTGACCAATTCTTCTAGATATGAATATTTTCTAGGTTTTTTTTTTTTTAAATCGTTGAAATCCCATTGTCAAATTACCCATTCCGGATTTAAGCGGAGCATGTTATAAAATACTCGGCTGTCCTAGGCTCTTATAAAAAACTCATTCTCTGGATTCGAATCCAAAATCTCAAGGTGAGATCATGAACCATACATCACCAAGCCAACGATAAATCAATTTTTTTTTAATGAGATATAAATATGCTTAGAAATATATTTTTATGTGGTGTATAAAATTCTACTTTAACACTCTTCTTATTTTGGAGTGGCACCCATGCATTTGACTTGCTAAATTTCTAGTGTCTCAGTTCATGAAAACCAAAAGAAAGGACTAGAAATTAGGTTTTTCAATTTGTTTCAATTTTTTTTTTGATGGGCTATGATCATCAAATTCATTTACGGAATGTCAACTTTTGGAATTTTTCATACTCAGAGAAAATGGTTTTATTTTATACATCATTTGCTTGCTTGAGTGCCTCAATTTTGTTACGATGTTGAGAGATGATTATGAAATTGGTTGTTGATATTACTTCAATAAAAAAAAATTGGTGACAAAATAATTTTCAAAATTATATAATTACAATTACGTAATTTTGAATATTATTTTATCACCCTTTCGTATCAATTTCATTATTGTGAAGAAAATTGTGGTGGTCATATGAGAGGTCGCCGTGCACTAAAAAAATTATGTAAAATTAAGGGGAAAAAAGGATAAAATTCCGGCATAAAATAAAGAAAAGGACTTTGATTCTTTTGTGAATCAATAATGAATGTCTTGTTGCCAAAAAAAAAAAAAAAAAAAAAAAAGAATGGCTTAAGTGATCAGAACGTGAACTACACACTACTTATGTTTTCTTTTTCATATCTATAAATCAAAAAACTTTTGCTTTGGTCATTTTCTTGATTTCTTTTTTGTCTTCTTTTGATGGGAATAAGATGTATGTGGGAGCTTGTCAATGCAAACGGGTCTTTTCTTAGTCAAGTGCGGCATTAAGTTTTCCCAACTTAGACAGCCTTCTCACGCAAGCCCGCAAATCATAAACAACAACTCTCAACAATGTTCACACACCCGATCACAGCCCAATACACAAGCCAACCAAGCATAAAGTAAATACAAGACACACAAAGCTTTACATGTAAACTCGCCCAACCTTTTTTTATTACTCACCAAAGTAAATACAAGGAACCGTGCTTAGAACATGCAAGGACTCACAATGAACATTCACTCTTGCGCACCTATGCACTATGCTCTTCTCCCTTGCATGTTCTTCACAAATACAATATATACTAGCGGCAGTTACACCCCAACTGCCCTAAAGTGTGCTGGCCTAATAGGCACCAGCCAACTAATCACACAACAGTTACATTCCAACTACTTTAGGAAGTTTACACACACTCACAAAAGCCTCAACCGAATTTCCCCACATGTTTCCCAACTAGCCACAGTTACTAGCAGTTTTCCCGCAACTGTCCCATGTGCTATGCATGTGAAGCCAACTCTCTTGCATGTGCAAGCCAACTGCCTTGCAAGTGCACGCCAACTGCCTTGCGCAACCACCCCACATGTGCGCTGCATGTGGAACCATCTCCCATGCACAACTTCCTTGCATGTGCACTCCTTTGAGACAACACCAACTGCCCAATGTGTTAGCAGCACTTCCTTAAGACAACACAAACCCACACACACAGCCCACCCAAGCCATGCGCATCTTGCGAGTGCTTGGCTGCTGCCAACGCCACTCGTTCCCCATTTATTTAAGCAACTAGTCTAAGGGGTTAACAGTAGTCTCTAAGGGACGTGACTGTTGGAAAATGCTTATGAGTAAGCATTTTAAGGCACAATTTTAAGCATGATCCACTTCGTGTTAGTGGTTGTTATTGAAGGATTCGGATACTCCTCCGTGAGTAGTTCGAAATGGTATATTCATATGCTTAAAATGATGCTTGGGTGAATGAGAAATTGTTGCTCAAAGTTCACCCATTGGTGTTGGAAAATAAGAGAGAAAATGTTTTTATATGTAATGATAAATGGCATACTTATTTAGTGTTCCATAAAAGTTAATTAATTTCATTAATTAACTTGGTACTTCAAACGAAAGATCTCATTAATGAATGATAAATGACATACTTATTTAGTGTTACATAAAAGTTAATTAATTTCATTAATTAATTTAGTACTTCAAACGAGATGTCTCATTAATAAATAATAAATGTCATACTTATTTTTTTTTTCTCCTCTTCTATATATAGAGAGCATTGTTTTCGTTTTTAAGATATAGAAAGAAAACACACAAAAAAAAAGCTTGGCATTTTTGCTTGAGTTTCTCTTTGTTTTCGGTTTCAAAAGAGTTCAAACACTTTTGTGGTTCGTTGGATACGAGTTCGGTGGTGCCCTTGCTCGTTCGTTTTCCGTTGCATCTTGGGAAACAATCGTCTCACGTTCTACTGCACCTTCGGTAGGGGACGAATTTGTTTTAAGGAGATTGTTGACTTCAACAAGCCTCGGAAAGAAGAAGTAGTTCAGCTCATCAATTCTTTCAGAGACATAGATTCTTTCATCGCATTCAGAGGCAGACGCTTTCTTTCTCGTCAGAGGCTCGATTTTTGAAGACGTCAGAGGCATAGGCTTATTTCAGAGGCAGACGCATCATCTGGGTCTATTTTGAGCATCAGGGGCTGGAATAAAGCCTAATACGGATTTCCTTGTAACTACCGTTTGATAATACTTGTACTACAGTGACTTTGTGGTGTGTGACTTAATATCTGACCCCCACATCATCGGTTTGAATATAATTGTGTGTTTCTTGTAAGAGTCTGAGACAGCCGATGATTTTATTTGCTCTGCTTAAGTCCGGGTCGGGTGATTTGGTGGAGGAATTTCCAACGTTTCAGAAAAAAAATATAATGGTAATAATTGGGTCGATTTAAAAAAAACTCAACCCCAATTTAAGTATTTTTTGTTAAGTTTTTAAGCTTTTAGAAAAATTCAATTTGTTAAATTTTTAATTGATATTTTAATTGATATTTTCTTAAAATCCGAACTTAAATAAAAACATTTAAATTATAATTATTATTATTATTTTCTTTCAAATCTCAGTCATTTTCCAACTCTCATGCATGATATGATTCGATGAAAAAGCAAACGTCTCATAGCTTCCGCAATTTCTTGTGCTGGTGGGCCTCAAATTGCCTGTGTCCCCCGTTTGTGGTATTTGCTTTTCTTTTTGACTCGCTATTCCCCTCTCAAATTTATTCACTTTTTCTCTCTATTATATTCGCTATTCCCCATTGTGCTCTCCCCAATGGGAGAGCACAAGTTCGACTCCCTGCAGTGGCAGGGAGTCAAAATAATTTCTCTCAATTTGAGAGTGGTAGAATTCTCCCCATATTTGAGTGGGAGTTGATGTTTCGTCTTTAGTAGACGTAGAATTCTGGATGTACTTCAATATTTGTATTCAATATTCCAGTAGATTTCAGATTATATATCTGTAGATTTGTATTGTAATAAAAAAAAGCATAAACTTTTTTATTTTTTATTTTTTATTTTTTTTTGGGGGGAACAAGAATAAAAGTTTATTATAAAATAATTCTCGATTATATCAATATTATCATGGGCGAGGAAAATATTTGTCTGCATCAGGCGCACCACTTCAGTTCACGTTCTGTCATTTAGCATTGTGCAGGCTCATAGAAATCCTCTCCATGAATATCCTCCATAAGTTAAAAGATAAATGAATGGATTTAGAATGTAAATATCCCGCAATTCTCTACCTTCAAGTTAGTTTTTGAGTTGAATTAGATATATGAATTTCAACATAATATCAAAAAATCGACAAATACATGAGGAGAGTGTTGAGATAAATATTCTACATTGATTGAGATGAACGAATGAACTTAAAATATAAATATCGGACAATCTCTACTCTCAAACTAACTTTTGAGTTAAGTTAGACTCATAAATTTTTTACATTTAGCCTTAATTTTATATAAAACGGATTGAAGAAAAAAAATCATTTCAAGCAGTGTTTTAAAACCCGGACTGGTTCATCAACTCGGTCTGGCCAGAGGGTCAAGGGTCAAAGGTCTGAGAGTCGATCTGGGGTAGTGTTTTAACTATTTTTTTTTATTATTCTTTAAAAATAAAAATCCAATAAAAAAAATAAAAATAAAAAATCGGAACAAAAACATGTCTAAATCGAACGGGGTCACCGATTGAACCTTCCACATCGATAGATTTTTGACCGGTTTACTGTCGATCGGATTTAGGAAGGATACCCATCCCGAACCTTCAATCTAGCCTTGATTCAACCAATTTTACCGGCCGATCCAATCCGGATTTTTAATCCTTCATTTCAAGAACTGTCCATGGATTGATAATTGGCTGCGTTAGGTAGTCTTAGTGTAGTGATAGTACTAGACCCCACCATTGATGAAGCATTTAACTTTTCCTGTGTCAAGTGGGCATCAATTTGAGTAATGGAGCTCGTGGGTGTGGGCATGGGATTGGGCTCTATGCAGTTGTCACATTAGCATTGGGTACAATGATCAAACAGTATTAAAGTTACTTGCAATACGTTAGTGGCAAGAAAAAAGAAACAGTAAATTTTCATATTTTCAAAGTTAGGACGATTTCTCGCTCGATCGTCCTAAGTCCTTTGTCGCTTTCGCTTCGTCATCCTTCTTCCTTTCGCGCTCCCTTTCTTCTTAGGACGATTTCGTCCTGTGGGAATTTTATTTGTCAACAATTGTCCCCCAAATTTACCTTGATTGTACTGAAAGTTGTTGAGGTTGGTGCTCAGAGCGCCAATCCGGACCGTATTTATGTCTGATTCATGAATACGAACATCCCCTTATTCCATAATATTACTTTTTTATGGTTGCACCTCTTGTTCTTATATACGTATTCGATCTAATTACTATTAGATTGAAACTAAATGTGGTTTAGTGATATGTATATATTAGACAAAGACCCGATAATATATAATGCAATACACAGTTACAAAGATAGTTTGTAATTGACATTGGGAAGTGTCATTGCTATATATATATATTATCAAATATATTTCCTGGTCAAGATTCACTAACATGGGTCAGTTAGTCAAATCTGTTGAGACCAGTACATGTCGTATATCGAGACTTGGTCCGATGGTTTATCCCAATGAACCATGAGTCTAGGGAGACTCGTATAGACGTGTAGGTGTTTATAGTGGATAAACACTGAACGGCTCACCGAAGATTCTTAATGGATGGTACACCAACGTCAATAAGAATCTTCTCGGGTTGAGTAGCATAGTGGTCCTTCGACTTGAGATACCACTGTGGATGTATGAGACATCCTCCACACTTAGATGACAGTCACGTCACCGATCTATTTAGATCAGACCTCCCCCTGTTCGTTGGGTGTGGACCGATCCTCAGGATATCCTGTGTGTATCAAGATAGGATCCGTCAGTTCTGTGTACAGAGCATAGGTAGTCCATATATAATTAGCAGTCTGTTAAATCTGTGGCCACAGTATACTTCAGAAGTAAGTTCCGAATGTTATTTAGAGATTGCTAATAGATACGTCGACGGGATAATACCTATAGAGATTTGACGTTTACATCTATATCTCTGGTATTATCCGGATACCTGTGACGGAGGGATTATACGTATGCAATGACCTCGACCTGTATGATTCAGCGAGATTATCCGTGATCGTCATAATCTACGGGTGGATAGATTATGGACACGAAATTGGATTTCGTGACGGATATACCTGAATCTAGAGAGTCTCAATAATGAAACATACTCGTAGAGCACTAGAGCAACTTTTATGAATAATGATGATTATTTATAAATCGTTTAAACGTTAAACGAAAAATACATGCGAACGGGCCGAACCGTCATTTCCTAATTAATGTGTGTTTGTATTTAATATATGATATTATTAAATACACATTAATAAATAGTCAAATAAAGGTATTTGACATATATCATTAATATATGTATTTGAGATATTTAAAGTAAATATAATACATATGTTTGATATATTTGTATTTAATTAATTATTTAATTGTTAAATGATTAATATAATTAAAATATAAATATATCACCAAATGATAAAGTTAGGAAATGATTATAAATGTAATGTTTGACTTTACATTAAAGGAAAAGGTTGTCAAATTGATTTTGACTTCTTAAGATATTTGTTCAAAATTGTTTGAAAAATGAAAATATCTTTTTCCTTTATTTCTCACTAAATTCGGCCATGACCTTAAAAATATAAGAATTATATTTTCTTGGTTGCCTTTGTTGACTTAATTAAATATCTTTAAAGTTGTTTTAGATATTTAACCAAGTTGATCAATGAAAATGAAATGAAATGAAATTAATTGACATGTATATGCTTGGTGAAATTCGGCCAAGGCAAAGTAGTGCAAGTATATATTGTTTTTCATTTCATTTTATTCTTAACCTAATACACTTTAAAAGAAAACTTCATTAATGGAAACCAAAGAAGCTTGTGAGAAAGAAAGAAGAAACCAAAGAAAGCTTGGATTTTAGTAAGTTTCTCAACTTACTATTAGAAAGGAAAATGTTCCTTAGGATCTAGGCTTTAACATAAGATGTTCTTAGGTTATTTCTTTCTTTATTCTTTGTGTTTGATGATGGAAGTTTTGATGAAAGTGTAGAGCATGTGATGATGAAGGAAGCTTATGGCTATTGTAGTAATAAGTGTTCTTTTATGGTTTTGGAAACCTTGTTGCTAATCTAGAGTTGTTGACCCACTCTTAGATGACCTAGATTTGATCTTGAGTTGTTTCATTGTGTTGAGACTTTTATTGGATGGAAGAAACATGATTGAAGTATTGGATTTAACCAATTTGGTCTAATTTGTCCAATTTGATGAAATTGAAAAATTAGGATTCATGACCAATTCCAAATTTGGGGCTTTTCATATATGTTGTGTATTTGGATGTGTATATGATGAATATAAAATTTCATGTTCATTGGATTACATCTTGATGTGTTTTGATGCATGAAATGACAAAGTGCACACTTTGGCACCAAAGTGGTGCATTCGGCCAAATGAAGAAAAATGGGGATTTATGTTGCCCTTGGTGTTTTGATGTTTTGAACATGCTAAGTTCATCTTAAAAATGATTTAGAATCATTCAAATTTGATTAGATCAATTTCGGACTAAAATGGACAAAATATCAAGTGTAAGGGCAATTCGGTAAATTCACTTAAATATGATTTATTTGAATTTTATTTCATAATTTGATTATTGGATAATTAAATAAATATGTTTATTTAATTAATCCGAGAAAAAATTTTGAAATCGGAAAATTTGATTTTCCACCTCTTCCGCTGCGTTACCGATATTCCCCATAAAACCCCTACAAAATGGTATCAGAGCGAGTCTGATTCTAGGCCTCCATAAATGATTAGCTTGTTTTATTCAATGTTTAATCATGTTTTCTTGACTTTATGCATGCTTGTTATAATCTAATTTGATTAGATTTAGGGTGTATGACACTTAATGGAATATCCCCGTTTAATAAGGTTTTAAAGTAACTAGTATTTGGAATACTTGTTTCTTGGTCCGTCTTGTCAATACGGTTTATAAATATTTTTTCGTTGACTACATCCGAGACAGTGCCTCTGCTGTGAGGGTGTAGTGATAGAAATTATTTATGCCGGATGTATATTAGATACTAGATAAATTCAAGCGAAAGCAGAATCCTGAACGTGCCCTAGCTGTCAGGGTTACGCAAGTAACTTGAGTTTATCATTGACTAGTTTAACCTTGGTACATCTCCTTGTGGGTCTGCCTTCGCAGCGACAACGAGAAACGACCAGGACCGTAACCTCGGAGTCACTAGTGAGTGATTGACAATTAGTTGTCTACCTGTGAATATACGTAGGCGAGACCGTTCCTCTGCTGTGAGTCGAATATATTCATGGGGTCCTCTTCCCATTATGGAATTCGATTTAATTATTGAATTCTCGTTTTTCCGTTGGGGATTACGGTATTACGTAAAATAGTGGGAGGCACTGCTAAGTTTAAAATATTCCATAACTTGGCAGTGTGTATTATTATGGAAATTGTCGTTTATTTGTTTCCTTATTCTATTGTTTATATAGAATTAAACTTTTATTTACTGCACACATATTTTGATATGTTATCTGACTATACTCTTGGTTGCAGTTATTCTAGAATAGGTTCTAGATACTATTACACAAGGATATTATTAGATTAGTCTAGACTATCGGGAACTGTTGTTCTGATTTTCTTCTAAAATCAAGATGGTTAATGACTTAGTTTCTAAGTCACAATAGATAATCTAGATAGATATCCCTTTTAGGAATAATACTTTAGAGACAATAGTTTCTTATGCAGTAAGAATTGACTTGAATTAGTTCATGTCTCGAGATTCTTGACTGGCATTAAGAAAGCCCTATTAGGTATTTGTTTATCTAGTAATGACGTTTCTAAGCTTTAATTACCTTTAGAGGTAATGTGTCTGACACAATTTGCTAATCAGTTATTTACAATTGTTGTGAATAGTTGAATGCAAATAGTAAAGCTAAAGAAAGGAGATATGTATAGTTGTGTATAGAAAATATCGATTTTCACAAATACTACAACTATAAGTATTGGATATCAGATCTCTCGTCTAGTTATTTGAAATATTGGTTAACGATTGTTTTGATATTTGATATCGGAACTCGCGACTATTGGATAGTCACTTGTTCTTTATAAACAATTGTTACATATTTTATAATAACAAGTAGTGTCATTGACGTAGAGATAAACATTAAGAAAAATTATTCGGTAAAGTAAATAATTTAGAACGGTGCTTTATGAGTTTAATCACTTAAGCATTGGATGCTTATTCCGTATGGTGAAGGATGGTTTGATACTAGATCACACCACATATCCTTATCCATTTAATGAATATTGTATTCAGGAAAGTGATTAAGATCTCGTTTAACCAATGATTGTCATTGGACCACCAGATTTATTTAACTGATACATATGATGTATGTAGTTTAATGAATAATAATTGCTTAAGGTAGTTTTCTATACTTCGTAACTTAGTTGATGAATTGTCATAACTTAGTTACGTGTTTCTGAAGGAACACATATTGAAAGTCTTGAAAGTATCAAGAACTTTCAATCCGTTCTGTTCTGATGAAACGTAGATTGAACATTTTTGACTTGTTCAAATATATTCAATCTAAAGGTTTAGAGAATTCTATCCTCAAAATTCATACATGTCTTTGAACTGTTCAAAGATCTTTGATACGATCAAACGTATGAATTTAAAGCAATTAGTTCTAAGGTTATTTAGTGAATATGATTCATATTCAATATTATTCTTCCATGATTCCATCTTGATGGAATTGAGTAGTGGGAGCAATCGAATCTTATATGATTTGATTCGTTTGATATTGAATGTTACCGAATTAGTTTCAATACTCTTGGGGTTATGCTCCAGTAACACTAATTCATCTCTTTAATT
This sequence comes from Zanthoxylum bungeanum, assembly GCA_019454045.1. NCBI lineage: Eukaryota > Viridiplantae > Streptophyta > Magnoliopsida > Sapindales > Rutaceae > Zanthoxylum > Zanthoxylum bungeanum. The sequence goes on along the minus strand of SKCR01004063.1, from coordinate 7,446 downwards.
AATGTTCCATTAATTTCTACAGTTACATATATGATATGTATAGGTAGAAAATCCAAATCTTGAAAAGTTTGAGATTTGAATCTTTCTTTTATATATAGTTATATAATGGAAATTACTTACACCTCGGAGGTATAAGTAAAATTTATCATTTATTCTGTTTAATAGAATATTGTATTCTATTTGATAGAATATCTTTTCTACGATCCTAAGTAATAAAATTGTTTTATTACTTGGCGTGTAACATCAGATGTTAATTATTGTAGAAAAGACTTGACTTATTGAAGTCAACTGTGAGAATGATAAATTATAAATGGAACTACGTAATTAATAAGATGAAACAACCCTTATACATCTTCTATATAAGTTTAATAGGATATCAGAATCTTTTACAAGTATTTGATACTTAATGATTTTGTTGTTTTCTTACCGAAGAAAAATTATCCTATAACTTATAATGGAAGCGATATTTGATATCGATTCTGGAAGTTCACCATTGAACCATAAATCTAAGATTGTGCATAGCTTACTACGATCAAGTTTTGAACTTGATTAAGCTTTCATTATGAATTAGTTCATGATATGTGCTAATTGTTTGCGCAGCAAAAACAGTGTGAGCTTGTTAAAGGTTTGACCTTTACAGTATGACAGTGAGAAAAGTTATACTCATCAATCTATTGTAGATTCTGAGAAAACTTATCTCTAGTCACACTAAATGAACAATTAGAGCTATATTGGTTAATGTTAATATGAAACTGTACATTTTAACTAAAGAATGCAAAGTGGCGTTTTTGAATGACTTATTCAGATAAGAGATCAGTTGTGATTTCTTTGTTTGAAGAGTTAATTCTGGAATGGCCCTAGAGTTTGTGTTCTGTTGAGATCGCAGTTTTGTGCTAGCTTACAGAGCCTATTGTAGACTCAGATAAGTCTTCCGGAAACCTATGTTCCCTATTTTTGATATCGTCCGATTGTCTGATCTTGTCAAAATATAGAGTATACATATGTGATTGAAGGGTTAGTGGGAGCGTACAAATTACTTTCTAGTGTTATATATCCTAACGACATTGTCATTATTATGGTAATAATGAGATGTTTGTGAGGTAAAATGTTTACCTAAGTCTTCTTTACTCCATGAAACCAGTGGGAGTAGTCTCTGTTATATACAATATAAAGTTTTATATAAGATATAAAACCAAGAGACTTGTGAGATACTCCTATTATTCGTACATTAGATATGATCTAATAAAGGACATAACATGGCTATCTGTATGACAGTTAGTATAACTGTTGGACAATTATTGTATGTCTTATACATAGTGTTCATCTTTCGTAAAGGATGATTCCTTTTTCGAAAGAGATATTGATTAGAATGTCTAAACAATATTATGTATCATTTGATGATGACATAGTGAATACTTTATTATGTGCGATTAAAGATAAAGATTTAATCGTAATTGTTACGAGTTATTTTGATATCCTATAGACCATAGGATGGATCTTGAAACACGTTCTTTGTGATCTTTGAGATATTAAGAACGAGTTTCTAATTCATGGAGAATACAGTCTGCAACCATTAGAGTCATATTAGTTTTTAGACTAATTATGACGTTAGGCAGTCTACGTCATAAAGAGTCAGAAAAGATGCAGTGGGAGTGTCACGAACGATTCTACTTTTATAGTGGAATTAAATGCAACTTATGAAGTATTGACTTATGAAGTTGCATAGTGACCTTATAAAATAGAAGTTTTGAATTGTTATTGTGCTTGCGGTTGTCTTCATAGTATTTTGGATTTGATCCCTAAATGTTTGGACAACTCAGAAGCTGTAGCACAATACTGATTAGCATCAGAGTCATATTGATGTATAATTTAGATTCTACAAAATATGAATGATGATATCTATGGGAAACGATGGAGTTTGTTTGACAAGCCCCATCAAAGTGGGGGCGACTGTAGGCATTGTATTTTTGCATGTGAAACCCGATGATGAGTCTCATTTGGAGGCACTACCTTTTGAGTCACGGAAGCCGCGGGAGGAACGGATATCGGAAGGGGAAATTCAGAATAAACAAGCTCACTGTCTTCGTTAGTGCTGCGTTCGTTACTTCGTTCGAACGTCAAACAGATTGCGGGCGTTCGTGTCGCGTTCGAGGAAACGTTCGAACGGTGTCGATAATTCTGGTTTTGCTGATAGCCTCACACCCAGCCCATTTAGCTCCCCAAAGCCCATAAAACACATCCCAAATTAAATAAATAAATATTAATTTAATATTAAAAATTAAATAAAATATTTAAACCATTCACCAATTAAATAAAACATTTACCAAACTTAAACTAAAATTGAAAAGAAGATACGCCTAATTAAAATCAATCTTAACCAATTTAAGCTAATCAAATATAATCATTCCTAATCTAATAAGATAATTACCAATCTAAAATATGTGTATTCCTAACCAACACAAATTAAATATTACAACTTCCTAATTTAAAATATTTTGTCCCCCCTCAATCTTGTGTATACCTTTCTTGGAAATCCTAATTGAATACCAAAATCCTTTCCTTATGAGACAAGAAGAAAACCCTAGACATCTTCAATATAAACAACCTCTAACCAAAGCCATCCGCGCCTTGAACACATAGAATTCACGCCTAACTCTCTCTAATACACGCCCAAGACACTTCACATATACACAAAAAAGAGAACAAAGAGCCCTAACGACCTCCTCCATAGCCGAGACAACAAGAGCCTCAATCCTCCACCATAACCGAGACCACCACAAGCAATAACCCTCCCTAGCCAAATCAAAACACTCCCCTCCTGCACCGAGAACACATCCCCCCATAAAGCCCTTACAACCACTAAAACACCCCCTAACAAACACTCAAAAACAGCCCCTGAATCACCTTAAAACAGCAGCCCAAATCCTCTAAAACAGTCCCTAAAAAACCTTAAAAACAGTAAACATAAAAACTGCATAGATAATCTTAAAAATAATCACACACAACTGCACTAAGAATCCATGCAAACTTGGAATAGTTCAATTGAAAACTGGGAAAACGTTGAAAACGTTGGCCCGAGCAGAGAGCAGCAAGACAGAGGCCGAACAGGAGCAGAACGGAGTTCGAACCGCAAAGTGGAAACGGCCAGTGAGCTAGGACGCTGAACCAGTGAACCGGAAAAGTTGCGGGGCTTTACCCCTTCCGATCTTCGTGAAACGCGAGTCCGAGAGAAAAGGTTAGACCTGAGGGTACTTTCACACCCATCTCTACGTGATTTTTGTTATTTATTTTGATTATATTTTACTTATTCGTTGAATCCTGTTTATGTATGATGTGTGTGTGTATGGATGATGAGAATGAGATGTGTTAACTCTCGCGGTATATCGGATGGAAACCCGACATAAATTTCATAGCCGATTCCGAATGGACGGTAATATGATATGTACTCGGGACACAACTCCACGTACCGCTTGAGTAAACGGCACTATCTTTTGCCTTGTGTTGCTTTGGTTTGTTTATTTTTTCGTCACTTGAATTCTGTATGTTGTTTATTTATGCATGATTCAATCAAGCGCATGGGCTTAGTGAGTTAGTCCAAAGGTCCTCTATTTGAGAGACGAAGAGCCGAAAAGGCCACCTCTGTGACACTACTTCGCCTCGCCGGTTGATGTGTGTTCGGTTGGATGCAAGATACGTTCAATCGGGCATACTTAGTTTGATATTATTGACTTTATCTTTTTATGCATGGTTCAATCAAGCGCATGGGCTTAGTAAGTGGAATGAAAGATCCCTTATGGGGAGGGGTTAAAACCCTTTACCACGATGTTTTGCCGCGCCGGTTGATGTGTGTTCGGATTGGATGTAAGATGTGTTCAATCGGGCATACTTGGTTTTGATATGATTGGCTCTATTTTTGTATGTGTGACGTGACGCGCATGAGCTTAGTATGTTGGTCTAAAGGTCCTCTCTTTGAGAGATCAAGAGCCCCAAAAGGCCACCTTTACGGCAGTACTTCGCCGCGCCCCCTTTATTTTGTTGTTTATGTATTGCGTCCCATTTCATGCATCAGGTCTGTTCCCGTTCGAATGCGTTTACGAACGCAACTCGAACGCGCATACATTTTGCCTATCATGTATTAGGTCTCATTCCGTTCGAACGCGTTAACAAACGCCATACATACGAACGTGAGCATTCTGTTTCATTTCCGTTCGAACGCGTTAACAACGCCATACGAACGTGAGCATTCTGTTTCATTTCCGTTCGAACGCGTTGACAAACGCCATGCGAACGTGAGCATTCTGTTTCATTTCCGTTCGAACGCGTTTACGAACGCTACACGAACGCGAACACACTAAACTGAGACATATTCATCCCATGCCACGTATAATTGTTTCTTAGGTGATTTTTTATGGAACCACACATAGTCATTCTTATCTTTGTGCACATAATAATGAAAAGCATGTTTATTCCATTAGTTGCGTCGTTTGCCTTAGTCTTGATTTAACGCATTATGATTCATATGCCTATGCCATGATGACTTTGGAGTATTATTTCTTGTGATATATCGGATGGAAACCCAGACATAAATTCCGTAGCCGATTCCGAATGGACGGTAATGCGGTATGTACTTGGGATACAATTCCACGTATCACTTGGAAAAGTGCTCACATGTATGCTTGTGTTTTCATGAATATGATATGCTGAATGAAGTTGTATGTTCATTGTTACTTTGAGGTATTTTTTTAGGCATGTGTTATTAGATATGAGATATATGTGAAATGTATGTATGGGTGTTATTTTGTACCCATGAATATAGAAGCATGATATTCTTAGGAATAAGTGTTACTTAAGCCTGATTAAATTATTATGTAAATCCTTTCATTACAAATGGCATAAGTAAGTGGACCATTCCGAACCCAACGGTTTGAGGTTTCTTCCCTTGCGAGGGGTGAGTGCGGCCTAAATCTCATTTTCCCGGTTCACACACCGGGTGGCGACCTATTATTCTCCGGTTTTAGTCCCCCGTGGCTACTTCGTACTTCCGACCGGCCGCGAGCCCGGGACAGTATGCGTCGCCCCAGATTCTGTGTTCCCACAGTCTGGCGACTCCACTGGGGATAGAGAATTGGCCCCGAAATATTGACTTGTGATGTTTGGATTTATGTTTTAATTGACCGTGTCTATAGTGGATAAAGTGAGGGTTTAATCAAAGGCAATTTGAGGCTAGGTAATGGTTTGGTGTCTTCCTTCATTCACTACCTTTCTAGAAGGAAAAGCTGTGAAGGCACCTAGATAGCCATCTACTCGTAGCCTATTGTGATGGACTAATTTGGAGGACTCGTTGTTTATTCCTGACAAACAAGCGATAAGAGCCTAAGAGGCTTGGGTATTTAAGTGAGCCTCGCTCCACCTTCCCTCTGGGGGATCTACAACGAGAAATCCATTTGACAGTCCGTCACACCACCTAGCTCATTGGCACGTACCTTAGTGTATAAAAAGGGGTGCGCTCACTTGGTTGCTCGAACCCTTGAGTGGGGGGAGACCTAGTTGTGGGCCATCCTTCACCGTGAGAGCCTTTGTCTATACTCTTGCTAACCCACCCATAGACCGGGTTGGATAAAGTAACAATTATTTCCTTGAATATGTGCTTGTGGACCATCCTCATTTGGATGCAGTTGGACTATTGTCAGAAAGGCGGGCTTGTGGGCCATTTAAACTGGGGCAAGTTCGCACCTTATGACTATTAGGCCAAAAGCTTCTGAAATGTCGATGGGCCACTTTGTAAAATTATTATGTCATGTTTGTATCATCTTCTTTTGTGCTTGTGTTTGGGAACATCGTTGTTTGGATCCATTTGGACCATTTATCATGGGATATGGGCTTGTTGGGCCATTTAAACTGGGACAAGAACACATCTTATGACGATTGGGCCAAAAGGCTTCTAAATAACAATGGGCCATTTTATGATTGTGTTCGGAATATTATCATTTGGATTTAGTTGGGCTCTTTGCCATAAGACATGAACTCGTTGGGCCATTTAAACTGGGACGGGTTCACTCTTATGACAGTTGTCCCAAAGCTTCTAAAATGATAATAGGCTGATTTGTTTGAGAATTTTATTTGATTTAATATATGTTATATACTTCTTATGCACATCATGCATACATATACCTTGTTGACATCCTCTGTTTCTTAAAAAGACACCATAGATACCGTTTGGGTTAGGGAAGGAACCAGACTCACTAAAAGAACAAGTATGAGTGAATCCGATAATGAGGTGTCCCGTATGGATCAGTTAGAGAACGGTCTCGCCAAGATCACTGAACAGTTGCAGGCTTTGACTACTGCTATGGCTGGTATAGCTGGGTCTCGTGCCGGGGTTAATTCTGGGGATGTGAGGCAAGAGGAATCTCTGAACATATTGGGGGATGATACCCCCGCTTTTGATGATGATATGGCAGAGTATGCAGCAGGCAGAGTATCTGGGTCTCAGGCAGAGTTACAGAAACTCCGGGATCAGGTTGAGTCGGTTACCAGCAAGATGAGGGGTAAGAATGAGGATTTGCTGGATTATGACACACTGACTTTTGAGGAACAGTTGCCGGCACAATTCAAGATGCCTGATATGGCTAAGTTTAACGGGAATGGGGATCCAAGGGTGCATCTCTGACAGTTTGTATCAGTCATGAGTTCAGTTGGCTTATCTCAGCGCCAAGTGCAGAAAATGTTCGGGATGTCGCTTGAAGGAGCTCCCGTGGTGTGGTACCACAGTTTAGAGAAGAAAGTGAAGGAAGATTGGAGGGAGTTAGGATGCTTTCCTGAAGCAATATGTCACTGACCTACAGATCGATCTGTCACTCCGCGATCTGGAGAATGTTAAGCAGAAATCGGAGGAGAGTTTAAAGAGTACGTGGACCGATGAGGGGTCAGTTGTGTTGAAAATACAGACTAGGCCCTCAGAGAATGACCAGATTAAAATGATCATCAAGGGCACCAAACCCTCCATCTACGGGAAACTGAGGAGGAGGATGACCTCTATGATTACTGATTTTCGGCAGTTGAGGGAAACTATCATGGACATTGAGGAAGAAGAGGCCGAGAATAGAAAATTCTATGGTCTGAACAGGAGGCCCATTGGGGGAACATCGGGAGCAAAGCCCGTTCTGCTGAGATTGCCGCTATCCGGAACCGGCAGTTTTCAACTGGGAAGGCCCCTGTCAAAAGTGCTAGAGAAACTGAAGAGGCAAGGGCTTTTAAAGCCTTTGGAAGCCAAACCTATCCCAAACCCACCACCACCACATTTCAATCTCAACCTTTACTGTTATTTCCATCAGCAGAAGGGCCATGACACTGACAACTGTGCCCGACTGCGCCACGAGATCCAAGACCTCATTGACTCAAAAGATACCTAACCCAGAAACCGAACAACCAGACACAACAGAAAAC